>VXBP01007878.1:1327871-1349432 GCA_013400115.1 Rhinopomastus cyanomelas
CCCCCACCGAGAAAAACCGACCGCTGGGGCAATACAAAGACCCCAACGAGAGTCAAACGCAACTGAAAAAAGCACTCGTTCCCCGCAGCCCACCCCCAACCCCCATGCAAGCCGCCACCCCGTTACCTGAACGGCGCGGGCAGGCCGGGAAATCAGACCGCTCACACACGCTGTAGCTCGCTGAGACCGCTCCGCGCCCGCCCCGCCGCGCGCTCCAGCCAATATGCTTGCAGGCTCCGCCACCTTCCAGAGGTGCCAATGTGGGCCCGCCGGAAGCCGCACCGCCCGTTACGCGCACAGGAAGGGGGCGAGGCCGCCGGCCGGCCGGCCGCTATTCTCGAACCTTCATGCGCTTTCCCCGGTCCCACTCCCTCCCCACCCACTGCGAAAGGGGCAGGGGCGGAGCTCCGCCTGCACGGCAGCCAATGAGAGTCCTCGTACTGCCGCGCGCGGGTGGCGAAGTATTTCGCTGAGTTACCAGTCCATGTTTCAATCCTAATATTTTATCTTTTCTCACTTGTCCGACCAAAGAATCATATTCATCTTTATGTCGAGTTCCTTGAACACAGACACTGAATTCTGGCATATCAGACAAACAGCTCTTTCTTTGTACTCCATGAAAAAATAATCAGAAGTCCACTTTTCTTGGAATACCCTGCACTCAAAGTCAATGTCTCTTTTTTTTTGACATGATGGTGTGCACACTTCCCACTGGTGCTGGCTGGTTTGTGCTGCCTGGCTTGTCCTGCCTGAGAGCTGGTGGGACGGAGGGAGAGAGAGATGGGGCAGCCGCCCACCTCGCTGATGCCCCCGCCCGCCTCCTCAGGCTGGCCACGCATTAGGCAGGAAGTCATCTGTGGCTTCTCGGTTTCCCCACCCCAACCCCAGGCGGATGGGGAGGGGGGGTGTTCTGTAAATACTGGCAGGCCGCACTGGAGACCCTGGGGGGCCGTATCTGGCCCGCAGGCCGGGGTTTGAGGACCCCTGATCAAGACTGTCATGACACCTCCAGCGGAGTTTGAGGACCCTTGCTGTATGGGGTTACATTATACCAGTGTGTACTCATGCAGTACCTCTGAACCACCTCACACAAGCCTGAGCTGTCAGCACAGCCACGTCAGCACAATGCCCTGTCTATGCTACTTATCTCAACCAAACGTTTACACCCAAGTGCAGTTCATGCAACTGAATTGCTTCCGGGACCAAATTATCTCGAAAACTATGCTGTGACATGTATGCTTACATGGACAGCATAAAAAGTGCAGTCTGAACAGATAAACTTTGCCATTTTTCAATTAAATGACCTAATGAATGGATGCAGCACTTCAAATCTGTTGCCATGGCAATGTAGAAACAGCAATAGAAATACAGGCAGTTTCCTCTTCGACTTGCAGTACAAGGAGGAGAACAAAAACCTTTTCTCCATTTGAATGAACAAAAGCAGAAGCATTTTCCAGTGCAAACACGTAAAGCCAAAATCTTTCCCATGTCCTGACCACAGTAAAATTCATGAATAAACAGAAAAGACTTGCCAACGGGGTCAAAAAGCTTGGGTTTTGCTTTGTCAGACCAACAGGGGTTAGGACTGATTCACATAAAACATCCTGGTACCATTCCTCCTGACCTGAAAGTCAAAGCCCTGTTGGAAGAAGAGTCCCAGATGTTCCTTCAGAGGATGAATAAAGGGGAGGCCAGCCTGTCAGGTAGCCACAGCTTCTCTCCTGAGTCATCATTTTCTGTTGTGTTTTGAAACAGACAGCCAGCACAGTAAAAGGAGAAAAGAGATACACCACACATAAAATGATGACCCGGAATGTCTTCACTCTTGAGGTCAAACTTAACACAGGCAGCTGTCACATGGTCCACATTAAAAAATCAGAAAATTTCAAGACAAACAAAATTCAAACCATTTATTCTAGTTGCCTCTGGTTCCCTAGGAATCTACACCCTCCCACCACTCCCAAGCAGAAAATAACCTCTTCAGCTACTAACCTCATTAAACTAGGGGATTTCCTCTGGAAAAAGAGATCCGTTTCACCACATACTCTAGTCTGACTTCCTCTTTGGAAAAGCCTGCTTTTACACAGGCCCCTAAATCAGCAGCTGAGAAAGCAACAAGGCTGCATCATTGCACTGTGAACACTATGAAGTAGTGAACACTATGGATACCTCATTGTTGTAGCAGCCTGTTACTGATGTTTGCTTTCCAGCTGTACGAAAAAACACCAGTCAGCAGCACTAACACCATTCTGCCAGACTTGTATTTGACTGTAAGTGTCTTGTGAACATGGCGAAGTAGTAGAACAGGCATTCCTGCATACTGAAGAGCTGAACTACAAGGCTATTCTGCTGACAGCCTTCTAAGATCAAACACCTGAAACACAAAGGCAAAGATTATCTTGCTAAAGAATTGTAGCAGTAAGTTCATAGGAAGGTTCCTTAGCTGCTTCAGATGAAGTATCCTGAATTTAATCAGGAACCTGACCAAAGAATACACACATTTTTAGCATTTCTGTTGAAGAAATAGAGGAAACACATGAAGTCTCAGAATAAGCATCCTGAGTTTTAATGTAGTACCACACCACAGGCCATTCATCACCTATTGGCTAGACCATCTTCAGAGGTCTAGGTCGATTTCCCCTGATTCTTTTATAAAGTCCAGGTTCCTTTTTTTCTCCTAATGGATTTGTCATTAAGACCTGCAGCCAACATTTCAAAGTTACAGCTAGCAGTAAATCTGGATCAGGACATAGCCTAAGTCTCAAAGAGTGAAGTGAAGGCAGAGACTTCTGAAAGCAGCATCCCAGTACAAATATAATTCTCATTACAATGTCTGTCCACCTTATTGGAAAGTACATTGTCTGCCTTCCTTATTTTCTTCTCCTGAGCATTAGCCATGAAGCAACAGGATGCAATAACACACCTCCTTTCAGTGAACACAAAGTAGTGTCACTATGCCCTGAAATCTAGGGCAGTGCATGGGCAACTGCTTTCCACCTCACACCGCACTAAAAAATGAAGAGCTCCAACAAAGGAGATGCAGGTCTCCCGCTACCCTGCCTTCTAATTAAATAATAAACAGGATTAAATGGAACTTAATTCAATTCCATGGGAAATTCACACCCACTCCATGGGAGTGCATCACTTGCTAGCAGTCAGCACTGTATGGACGTCTCTTTTTATTAATAAATGCTCCTCCATTCCAGATGCTGTGTTTGTCTGTCTCCCTGCCACTCTCAACATGTGGCTTTTATAATTGCTTGCCTATAAACCCTCAAAAATCCATCATCAGGGTATTCTGGAAGAATTAGCACTGGATGGCTTTGCACATGTAAGCTGCAATGTATTCAAACACTCACAATATGTTCTTGAATTTAACCCAACGGAAGTGGCTGGGTAATTTTTATTAATATTAATGAGACAATTGTTCTCTTTATAAAGGACACAGAGGCAGCTTCTCTTTTCTGACTGTGCTGTGACAGGCCGTGCTCCTCAGCCATGAGGAACAGCCTTTACAGCCACTGTGAACCCTGAGTGATGAGAATTTGGGATGTTCACTTTCACAATGGTTTTCTAACTGTACGAGATTAATGTGGTTTGGAGACACATTGTATTTGGTTTCTCACAGAAAGCAGCAATGCCTTATGCTACTTCATCCCTGGTGTAACGTTAGCTGAGTCAGTGGAACTTAGCTGGCCCAGAAATATATATATATATATATTCTGTACAGACTACTGCAGTAATTTCAGAACAAGAATATCACGGTGACCTTGACATGCCTTCTGTTCTCTGTTGATTTTAGCAGTTTTAATGAATACATCTTTCTTGAGCAAAGGATCAAGATGTAGTCCCTTAGATGACCCACATAGATGATGGCTTCTAAATTCATTTTTTAATCACAGGGAACAGATTTAAGAGGTATTATGAACAGTTCAGAGATGGTGCCTGCTGAAAGTCTGATTATGCTCCCAGCCATCGTTTTTCAGGCATGAGGAAGTGTGTTAAAGTAAATCATCAGTTAGGATGCTTCTGTTCTTTTAAATTAATGTTTCATTTCAATTTTGTTTTCTAGTTCCTTCTGTCATTTTCTAAGGAATACGTGTGCTGGAATCATTCCTCTGATGAGGCGCAGGCAAGCAGCCTAGTGTGCTTTGATGTGGAAAAGGAGGATGGGCCCCCTTTGTTTCTGTGGAACCAATTTGCAAATCAAGGAATGATCATGGTTGCTATAGTTTATCAGGGTAAGCCCAAATTTCTTTTCAACCAATAAAAAAGACTGGAAGAAGCAGCTTATTGAGAGTTATAAGGAAGCGAGTAAAGATGAGATCTTCTGTAATTGTCCAAGCTCCCATTCTCCTTTTTCTGTGAAGCAACATGGACTGGGAAGCAGTGGACGAAGAAAACAAAATATGTGTGGACAAAGAACTTGGTAGGACAAAGCCATGCCAACTAATTTCAAAGAGCTCCAAACCTCTATCACTCCATGTACATGCAAGCTGGTCAGCTCTTAACCAGTAAGCAGCAGGACTGAATCGCAGTGGTTGTATTTGTTACTCCCACTTCCCCGTACCCAGAAGCAATGGCTGAAGACATCCAGAGCGCTCACACCTGACAGAAGCCAACTATGTAGACCAAGGAAACAGACTCTGACTATGGATGAAATACAGTTACGTAAGGCTGTAAGTGTGCTTTGGTATGCAAACACAAGAAGTGCAACTACACAGCCACAAACGTCTCCTATAAATACATGTCCCTGGATTTTATCTTTTTGAAAAATCAGAGGCAAAGCTCAAAATTGCCCCAGGAAGTCAAGAAAAATGTATTCTTGATGTCAGTGTAAGAAGCGTCAAGTCTACTCTCTGCTATAGCAACCTGGAAATGTGACTATTTTAATTAACTTAGCATGCTGAAAATTTTGAAACAACATAATCTGCCTGGCTAACTTTTATAGCTGTCAGTGCAGAGGTAGCTGCTATAAGGCTACTTTTTTACATGACTGCATCTAGAACCATTAACAATAACATCACATTGCTTTATCCGGTTTTTATGATGTTTTAAACAGAAAGTCACATTAAAAATAGATTCAATTAGATGTGCTAAGTGCCTACTGCAAAGTGCAGCATGCCTTCACCTCCCATGGACTTCTGTGAGAAAGTGCCAAGCACTTTGTAAGGGTTGGTCAGTTGTGACTGGTTTATCTCCCCTTAGTGATTCAGCACTTTCCCACATGCGCTCTGTGGCAGTACAAAGGATGACTCCTCCAGCAGTTGTTCTGTGCTAGATCATATATAACACACAAAATGCTCATTCTTCACATACTTTGTTCAGTAAAAAACTACACTGTGAATTTTAGAATTAGAAACACCCAGTTCTGCTAAGTTTTATGGTTCTTCATACAGATTGCACACAGCAAAGAGACGGCTGATACTTCACTTCATGCTACTACAAAATGTTTTATACTTTTTTGAGCAAGTTTCTTCCAGGTCAGTTCCATGTACAAAGTAAGCTGAGCATAATGTTAATAAAAATGCACACTAATCAACCAATTCATTTTTTGAAGACACTCTTAGTCAGCAAAATGTGTCATAATGAATGATATATTGTCACCCTGATTCCACAAGCCACCTGCAGCTCATCATGAAGCTATAATGTAAACACTTCAAAGAGCAACTAACAATCTTCAGATCCAAAAATACAAAAAGAATGAAAAGAAAAAACACACTCTCTTCATTGTGAGTCGGCTCCCCTGCAAAGAGAGAAACCTGGAGCAGTTGCATTTGGGGACCTGTCATGTTCTACTTCTGTATTCTTTTCTATTTCTTTGATCTGAAAAATCTCAGCCACTGAGAGCTAAACCAATCCAGGAGATTTACATGGCTTCTCTGTTCACTCTTGGGTACTTACTGCACTCTCTAATGCAGGGACTTCTTAACAATTCATCTTCATTTCAATTTGGAAAACACAGATGCTGTTACAGAACAGACATTAAGTGAGGAGACTGCACCTCTCAAAACCCCACTGATCTCTGAGTTAAGAAACTGAGATTTTTTCCTTTCTGTTCCACAGATCCATGACTATTACTTCAGTGCTGGGGTCCTCGCTCTTACACAAGTGCATATCAATTCCTTACACTATGTTTCACTGCTGAAAAGGGTCCAAATTAATAATACTGTGCTTTGATCAGCCACAATTTTTATTTGAAGACAATTCCTTTCCTTAGAGGAAGTGCCACGACCTGTAGCCAAAGACAGATACACTGCCATTGCCCCGCAAGTCCTCTGACCTGCAGGAAGAAAGAGCTTACTTTACTAACAGAGGGCTAAGATCTGAGTTCTTTGCCTCATATTAAATGTCACTTTCTGGTAAAATACTCATAGGCAAAGTAGCAACAGATTAACAGTGGCTGTTGCTGGCAGCCATACAACAGACTCAACTACACAGCCATACCCTGTTCTTCCTCTCCAGGCAACCCGTGAAGGGGCACCTCAGAGAAGCCAGTGAATGACAAGCCTGTAACAAGCATTTCTGTGATGGCAGAAGCACAATGCGCAGCCATACAAAGGCTGTGTGCCACAGAAACATAATTTTTTTTTATTTTACCTATCTGGAATCAGAAAATCCTGCCAGTAAGTCCCTCTTCTCAGAGTGGAGTTCTGACAGACATTTTAGCCTGCCGTTCTGCTGCCTCTTGCATGCACACAGAGACCCCTAGCCGCAGTATTGCTTAGGACAAGCACATGCCCATCAGTAATGTTAATTTAATAGCCAGGTGTCATTTTGAGCAGCCCCTACATGAAGACACAAGACTGTAATACTATTGCCCTATACAGAGTACCTGGCAAGGCCTCACAAATTTCCAGTGGCACAAGTGTGTCAATCATCTACACAGTTTTCCATTGGAATTTCTGGGAGGAAGGGTAGCTGGAACATACATTATTTCCTACAACAGTAATCAGAACAGTCTGTCTCTGAGCAGCGTGATATCCACCTCAAAACCTGGTGAGAACTGACATATCATCAAGTATTATTTGATTCCTACGAGCAATGCACTGGGAAGCCCTTTAAAGTCAGTTCCACAACCTTTTTATGCTTAGACAAAGTGCTGACTCCCCATAGCTCCCAAGTCGCTCAGCTCACAGGCAGCCCCAAAGATGGGATGCACGCAGCTCTGGATGCACGGCGGAGGAGAACAAGACTGCCTACACAAGGACAAACGCAGAACAGCTGTGGACATACCTGCCTCCACAGCCAACCTGCTGTGTGCAGAGCTGCCGGACAACCCCAGCTGTGCTGGAGTCCAACTACTCATGCCAGATGCCTGCTGAAACGCCAGATGTGCCCAACCATTGGTCACATTGGTCCCTATATGTTCTGACCACCCTCCTCCTGAGTGCTGCCCTGAGGCCAGACGCAACAAATGACAGCTGTGGCCAGAGCCAGGCACAAGCTGGGCCCAGTCTGGTTTGGGGGGCATTTATTTGTCTCTTTGTTATTCCCACTTACCTCTATGTTCACACCTTACAGTACCACTACCAAGATGCCCCCTTTTCTCTGCGGTCTCGGAACAGTACCTGTTGCTGTTCCTCTCCTCCTCCCTTGACAGAAACAGGTACTGTTACTGATTCAGCAAGGAAGTGAAGGTCATATTTGCTTCTAAACTAATTTGTGTGAACCCAGAGAAACACATGATCCGGCAGAAGTGATACATGCTCCCTTATTTCTCTGGGTAAAACAAAAAAAAAAAGATTTAAAATAATTTACAGCTTCACAGGATCAGCATGTTGAGCAGGAGAACTGCTTATATCAGCTGACTCAACACAGTAATGAGCTTTTGGCCAGGTGATAGGTTATTTTGAACCCTATTGGATCAATATGAAAGGGAAAAAGCTCAGCGTATTTGAGTACTCTGTCCACTAAATGTACACCGCAAGATGCCAACATGTTCCATGTTCCATTGCCTTTTCCTATCCATCTTCCTTTCTCTTGCTTATGCTCAGGATAGTAGGATAGTAGCAAATAAACACAAGGAAACAAAAAAGGCTGAGATCTCATTACATCTTATTTCCAGTCTTCTGCCACTTCAGTTAAATTCAATCACCTTTCACTGTTTGGAGAAGATCAATATGATGATCAGCTGAAGTACTAACTCTCTGTTTGAATGCAAATACTGATGAGCAAAGCCTTTGTTCAAGAAATGCTGAAAAATAAGTACAAAAGGTAAATGGGGTTGTGCTTCAGTGTGCTGCTGAAGTAAAAGCAATATAGAAGCTAGACAGGGGGA
Source organism: Rhinopomastus cyanomelas (assembly GCA_013400115.1). Lineage (NCBI taxonomy): Eukaryota > Metazoa > Chordata > Aves > Bucerotiformes > Rhinopomastidae > Rhinopomastus > Rhinopomastus cyanomelas. The sequence goes on from VXBP01007878.1 coordinate 1,336,153, forward strand.
TGGGAGAATACAGTCCTGTTCCTGTTGCTCACAGAAATGTGATCACATTATGTTTTGCCCCAGTTTAAGGCAAAATCTCAATGCAAGTTCTTATGTGTCCCCCAAAGAAAACAAGCATCACCAGGTCTACATTCATATCAGGTGCCTGTTTTCACTTGCAGCAATGGCAGAGGGGCTCTCTGACCAGCATCACCTTTAGAGACACACAGCTCTGTTCCACACTGCAGAGAAGCACTGTGGGCAGAGGGCCTATGAGCTGTGCTAGATTCTTCCCCATCATTCTAGTTAGGGTAAAGAGGATGTCTGCCTCTCACAAGTCAGCTCTTCTAAATGAGCCAGTGCTGAGGCACGAAGAGCTGACAATGGTTTGTGCTTAGGCTGATCATCTGGGCAAGAACAATTCCAGGTACCAGTATAGGTTGAGGACTGATCTCCTAGAGAGCAGCATAGGAGAAGGGGACCTGGGGGTCACGGTGGACAGCAGGATGACCACGAGCCAGCAATGTGCTCTTGTGGCCAATAAGGCAAATGACATCCTGGGGTGGATCAGAAGAGGGGTGGTAAGTAGATCAAGAGAGGTTCTCTGCCCCCTCTACTCTGCCCTGGTGAGTTCTGGGCCCCTCAGTTCAAGAAGGACACAGAACAGCTGGAGAGAGTCCAGCGCAGAGCCACAGAGATGTTGAAGGGTGTGGAACACCTCCCTTATGAGGAAAGGCTGAGCAAAACTGGGTCTCTAGCTTGGAGAAGAGGAGACTGAGTGGTGACCTCATTAATGTTTATAAATATGTGAGGGGTGGGTGTCAGGAGGATGGAGCCAGGCTCTTCTCAGTGTCATCTAATGGTAGGACAAGGAGCAATGGGTGTAAGCTGGAACATAGGAGGTTCCACATAAATATGAAAAGGAACTTTCTAATGGTGAGGGTGAGAGAGCACTGGAACAGGCTGCCCAGCAGGGTTGTGGAGTCTCCTTCTCTGGACATGTTTAAATTCCACTTGAACATATTCCTGTGAGATTTGACCTAGATGATCCTGCTGTGGCAGGGGGATCGGACTAGATGATCTTTTGAGGTCCCTTCCAATCCCTAATGTTCTGTGATTCTGTGATAAACTGAGACCATTAGCATCAAGCTGCAGCAGCCAGTTAGCCTCCAGGCCCCTTCTCAATAACTCTACACAGAAACCAGAATGCAGAAGTGTCAACCCATTCCAACACGTCTGTATTTTGTAGGCATATCTGATATAGTTCTGCCACATATCCCCTCACTAAAACATCTAGAAACACATTAAAGAGCAGTAAAACAACAAAGAGTACTGGTTTGGACATTCATGGCTGGGAAATGTTCTCTTGAAAACAAACAATCCAATGCCATAGTGGAGACTGACTCACTTGGTTCATCTGCACCCCAAAGCAATTTTTCTGGCCCAGGGTTTGTCACACAATGCCTTTGGCTGAAAAAAAACCCCATAGGAACAACATGATTCAATGACCTCCAATAAAAGTTTCTAACTGTGTCAGTGAACAAGCAGCTAACTTATCCCTCTGCTCATTGCAAAGAAATTCATTTACTATATGTGAACACAGTCAAAGACGAAATATGTCTTTGACAAAAGTGGTATAAGATGCATTTTCATCTCAAAGGAGATAGATGCATTTTTCTTCCTAACCTCTAGACTATCATGGCAGGGATTTTCTACTGGCTGTGCCAATCATTGGCAAGAAGCCACTCGTTTGACACAACTGTCTGTATAAGAGACAGATCACGAAAGAGCCTGAGTCACTGAAAAAAAGCACTTTGAGATCTGTGAACGAAAAGTGCTGTGGCACAACAGTGGTTATTCATCATCCTTGTCTGCTAGTAAGACAGCTTTCCAGACACCTAAGCAACTGTTGAAAACAGTTTCAACAGTTATGGTTAGTTATTTACAGGATTATATTATTGCTTTCCTTGTTAAAAAAAAAATACATATTTTAAAACCCTCTATAAATGCACGATCAAGGTGTAAGTTAAAACATGCTCTTAAAGAATTTTGTAGAGGCAGTCCAGCCTCCAAAAACTGCTCTCATTCAGAAAGTGAATAGGCACTGTTAGACTAAGATGTAACTATCTATACAATTTTTTTAAAAAAATGAAATATTAAGGAAAAGCATCCTAATTGAAAGGATCATCAGGCCTTGGAAGAGGCTGCCCAGGGAGAGGGTTGAATTGCCATCCCTGGACAATTAAAACTTGTCTGGAGCTTAGGGACATGGTTTGGCAGTGGCCTTGGGACAGCTGGGTTAATAATTGCATCCTATGATCTGTAAGTCCTTTTCCAATACTAAAAGATTCTATGATAGATAAGGATCAAAGTGCTGTGAGACAGCACACCTTCACCAGTGGTGAACAAAGGGGGTTTTAAAACATTCATAAATTCCTTAATGTAGAGTTAAGTATAAAAACCCACATGTAAGGACGTTGGCATGAGGTCTCAGAAAGGAGCTGACAGTTGCTAGAAATTCAGTGTGAAAACATGAATGGATTTTGATCTTCCCTTTACAACCAGCAGACTTCTAAGTTATCAACAAAGTATTTGTCTTTATACTTTGTATTGCTTTAGGCTACAAATCTTAATGTTATTTCAGTATTCATTACGAATTTATGCAGTTCATTAGATACAAACCAGGCAGGGGAACGAACACGAACTATGCCCCTAAAAAACTTTACAGGATTTCTCACAGAGCAGAATTCGAGAGGAGCCCGGGAGCTCCTGTGCAGTGCTCATGAGCTCCGAACCAAGAAATGCGAGTTATCAACCCCTGAGCTGCTGAACAGCAAAATGCACGCGAGGAAATGTGTGTGTGGACGACACCGATCGCAACCCCAGCTCACAGCCCCCTAGACCCCACACGGTCACGCCTGTCCCACCCCACCGCGCCACTTCCAGAGCCCACGGCGGCCGCGGCGTTCTCGGCGCTTTGCTGCCCCCTGGCGCGCAGCGGCTGCCATTGCCCGGCCACAGCAGCCCCTCTCTGGGAAGGGGTGTCCGTGCACGGCCGGGGACAGGGCTCAGGCCCGGCGGCTCCTGCCCTTGCAGACGGCCGGGATGTGCCTGAGAGCGGGGAGCGCAAGCCCAGCCCATTCCAGAGAGACGTTGGGAGGAGGGCAGAAGATCGCTGGGTTTCGCCTAAAGAAAAGGAGGCTGCGGGGAGAGCTTATTGTTCTCCACGGCTACCAGAAAGGAGGTTGCAGCGAGGACGGGTACAGTCCCTTCTCCCACTCCTGATAAGTGACAGGACTAGAGGAAATGGCTGCAAGCTGGGCCAGGGGAGGTTTAGACTGGATATTAGGAATCATTCCTTCACGGAAGGGGTTAAAAAACATAGGAAAAGGCTGCCCAGGGCAACGGTGGAGTCACCATGCTGGGAGGGTTTTAAAAGGCAGAGACTAGTGCTGAGGGACATGAGTTAGGGGTGACTTGGCAGTACAGGGTCGAAGGCTGGCCTTGATAATCTTACAGGTCTCTTTCAGCCAAAGATACTCTGTGATTCTGTGGGTACAACTCACTGGCAGTGGCTCTTTCTCCTGTCCTGTTTCCGATTATTGAACAGGTGAAGGATGAGTACCACTGGCTGTTGGTCACCTATCAGCCCCTTGCTTTATGGGAACCAGCTCACAGATGGCTTTATGTCCAGTTTTCATTCAGAACTAATGTAGGAGAGTATAAATGTGTCTTCGTCCTTCATGCTTCTGCTCAAAACTGATCATGCTTTTCATTTATTGTTTGTACTACACACTAAAATTAATCCCACTTTGCTTTCCCAGCTCCCATTTCACTGTATTCCATTACAGCAGCACTTATGCACATATTGGCTCAGGAGGGAACCAAGAGGACTAAGAGGATGAGTACTCCCCTGCTGCTCTGCAGCCCCAGTGCCTGCTGTGCCTCTTCATAAGCCCCATACAAGCAACCAGCAGGTCCAACACTGCCAGGGTGAGGGAAAGGAGTTTTGGCTTCCTTTAGATATGTAAACCAAATGAAAGAATTAAAGAGCCTCCCCTCCTCCTTGGGTCAGAGTCCAGTAAAACTGCAACTTCCAGTTTGCCTGAGAAAAAAAAAATCTCATGTATCTGGGAGATTGGCAGGAAGAAAAATGCACCATCTCTTTCTGGGACCCCTGGATTAGATGGGTATTTAGAGAGTGACACCAGATCACAGCCCCCATCAGCTCGTCTTTGCAGTACTGCCACTTGGCTAGGTTTTCCAGCCAACCCACAGCCTGACCGGCGCTGATACCCTCGTCTGAGTTACCCTTAATGTTACAGGACTCTGCTGAGTAGTTTTTTGTAGACTGACCTGCTAGGACAGAAGGCAGCAGTAGGTTCTTAAATCTGAAAATGCGTTTTGCAACATTCAAAACAGAGAAACCAACAAATCTGACTCTCAAGAAAAGCCTGATGCTGTGCGGGTGACAAGAAAAAACGATCAAACAAGGAGTTTGAACTGCTAACAATTCATTTCCCTCCCAGCTGTGGCAGGAGGATTGGAGTAGATGATCTTTCAAGGTCCCTTCCAATCCTTAATTTTCTGTGATTCTGTGATTTTTATGGAAATGAAGAATGGGTTAAAATCAGAGGTTCTTTCCCATGCATCTCACTGGGGCAAAAGGGACTGGGAACAAAGTGAACACTGTCCGGAAAGATTTAAAAAAGCATTGTCTGTCAAAAGAGGGGTTTGATGTTTCCAGCTTCTATTGCTACTAAAGCACATGTGCAGGAAGTGCTTGGATAAAAGTGTGTCAAACCCACCTCACCAGGACAAAGGAAGGGCTCTCTGCAGAAGACATAAATAGCACCTGTGGTGGTAGATAAGTCTCTTACCTAAACCTATTACTGGTGCTTCTGCAGGAGAGTAAAGTGGCCCATCAACCTGGAGAGTGACATCATATCATTATCCAAGATGGCAGTGATTGACCCAATTAAATGATGCAGCTGAGGTTTCCAGTTAGAGGAGAAAACAGCCACTTTAGTTTGAGTTTGTGTGGCTTTGTAACCAACTGTAAAAAGGATTCTGAGAGTCCCCTTGTAGCAAAGTCTGTGTTCTGGCACTTCATCAGAGACACCTTCAGAATTAGTCAAAACACGCTGATGAAGAATCATCAGACTCATATGACTGGGCCAGCTGGTCATGTTTCACCATGAAGTGCATTGCTCATTTTAGGAGAGTTACCTCTGCTGCCACATACATTTTGTACCCTTCTTACTGTTGTGAAAATTCTTAACACTGAAAAACCGAAAACAGATACAGAAGTGCTAGAACAGAAGTACAAGACAGCTGCCAAGAGCAAAGACATACTCAGCAGGACATGAGCTTCCATGTGTCAGCTTCTGCACATCTTGTCTGAGATATTCAAGCAAAGGCAAGTACAAAGTCTGAAGTTACAGTTACTCACTGATTTTCCTTCCAGAGGAAGTGGCACTCACTGGGAAGGCAGTAAACACTAAAGAAGAGAAAAAAGAAAAAGTTACTGTTTCAAACTCCAGATTTGTCAAATAATAGGTAATTTTTGAAACCTCATCTGAAATGAATAGCTAGAGCTGAGCCAGATCATGCTCCGAGGACCCTAGTAACTCACCATAAAGAAATCATCCATCACAATCATTTTAGGTCCTGCAGTTCTATGAGCCAGCAGAAAATTACCTTGAAAGATCTTTGTATTTAATAGAACTTTGTTACTTTTTTTGCCCATACTGCCCTATGCTGCATCTCTGCTCTCTACAGACTGGAAGGGTACAACATGTTCAAGTGGCACAGCGCAGACTAATCCCTTCTCCAGATGTGGGCACAATCTTGAGACAGAGAACAAAGGAAATTCTGAAACTGGACTCACAGCCATGAAGAGGTGCACGCACCCTCACTGGAGCACACAGAAGCAAATTTTGTCACAGGCCTTAGACAGCTTCACAGTTCTGTGGTTATGGGTTGCACGAGGAGGCAGCTAGTTCTACAATCTGTCCCTGAGGCCTGTCTATCTCAGAGACCTGTCTTAGAATCTATTCTCTAGGTAGGAAGCCTAGGCTGGCTAACATATTTGCCCCTTTTCCTTTACCTAAAACATGATATGATCAGAAAAGGTTTCAGAATAACTAAAGAAACCTTAAAATCATCTCTCAGAGGCTAAATGGTGCCTCGCAGTATTTTAAATGAGGAATGACTGGGGTTGATTGTGCTAAGAATTAAAACTACTGAACTTTGGACAGAGTCTCTGCAGAGCGAGGAAGCACATTTCAAAAGCAGCACAGAAGTGCTTAGTGGAAAAAATGCTCTTCAGGCATTGATGTGGCTTCATAACATTTCTATTGAATCATTAAAGTGAGACAAAGGGGAGTTAGATTGACACCTTGCTGGGAAAGGCACCCACAACTGCCTGTTGATTGTTCTAATGGCTGAACTATACAGAGAAAGGGAATCGTTTGGTGAGAGGCACAAAGTGACAGCAAGGAGATCGTGCCTAATGTGACAGACAGCATGTACAGCAGCTCTAGCAGTTAGAAGTGCTCCAGTTTCCACATAATGCAGTGAAAAACTCTTTAGAAATCACAGAGATAATGAGCACTGGAATGAGAATGTTTGTACTGATGTGATGCCTCTACAACTCCTGCCTCCACTCGAAAATTGCCCATTTTTAATACGCACCAAGTGATAGTCACCTTGTGTAATTTGTGTTGTCTTTGTAGTACAAACTACAAGTGGTTAAAAGGAACCCACTTTTCTGTGAACTGGAAGAGAACAGAGTGACTCACAGATGCAGAAGCAACTGAGACGTATTTAAAGACGTGACAGACTTAGATCTGAGACCACTTCCTGACTAATACTGAAGACAGACTAAAATCCATTAGCATCAAACACATAGGTGTGCTGATAAGTACATGTGATGGAGCTTCCAATCACCGCATCCTCTGTGTCATCGTGCCAGCCACCCTAGTGCTGTTCTACAGGTAGGTTTCAAACATAGGAAGCACAGACTAATGATATGTGTTTGGCATAACGAGAAGCTAGATCAAAGCTGGGTGTCAAAGCTGAAGGCTTTTCATTATTGGAAGGAGGAAATGTCAGAACAGCCTGAACAGTGCAGAATTTTGAGTCATGTACCTCCTCCTAATCTGAAGCCACAATTCCTTCTGGTGAGATGAGGTAAAATTGAGTTTATTGCCACGAAACAAACCTCTGAGAGACCCATCATCATTACAGACAACCAAGGCACACAGAGATCACAGTCAAGACTGGACTAGGATGGGAAAAGCCTGATGTTTTCTGTGTTCATTTTCTGGTTAGAGGTTAACAGTGATTTCCTCTGGACTTTCAGTCCACCTGGCAGTAAAACGAGCACCTTTTGTCTGGCAGGCCATCCTTCATCCACACTGCAGTGGTATCCAGCCCTGTCTCCAGTTTCTCCAGTGCACAGCTACAGGCTGACAGGGCTTAGCAGAAGAAGGTTCTCCTCCATTAGCCATCATTCCCATGCACTGTTATGTTATGATACTATTGTAAGTGGAATATTTCCTTTTTTAAGCCAACCCTATCTGCTGCAATATGTTACCTCAAACTAGCTTCAATTTCTGAATCATATTTGCTAGCCAACTCTCCATCTGTCCCAAATACTCCAGCACAAGCTGGCTTCTTGACTGGCTTCTCCATTGATATAATGCCAGCCACAATGGTTCCCAAGCTATAAGGCTTGACCAGTCACCACCTACCCATGTATGCTGGTGTCAATGAAAAAGATGTCCAGAAGTGCCAGATACCATGGCAGAAACTAGTTTTGGAGACGTTTCACAGATTCTCCTCATTACCTAAAGCACTCAAGACATCAGTTTGATCCTGTGCACCGAAACTGAGGTATAAGAGGTTTTGTTAGTATGAGTAATTTACTCTTCCAATCATTTTAAAGTGTATGAATGAAAAGCAAATGGGAATCTTGGTCTAGGTGATCCTGCTCTGGCAGGGGGGTTGGATTAGATAATCTTTCAAGGTTCCTTCCAATCCCTAATGATTCTATGATTCTATGATCTTTTTCTCCTCAGAAATAAAAGTTTACAGAAACACTATTAGAAGGAGGGGTGCCCAAGAGAGCTCATTTCTTCCTTTCTCCCACTCACAAGTGGTTCCTAAAATAGATTTGCCTTCCCATAAACTCTCTGGAGCTTTAATGAAAGTTGCTTTAACAGGAAGAAGCACTTCTACTCATGCATCACAGGGAGACTGTAAACCCAGGACATCTTTCCACATGCTCCAAACACTGTAATCCCACTTTAGAAAACAGAAACAGAGAGATCAAATGCCTGTGAGTTTAATAACTCAAAATAAAAAGGGTATTTAACTACAACATCTAGGATTTTCACTCCAGCTACTTTTTGTATTAAAAAGCAGAAGGCTTCCAAATATGGTAATATTTAAGAACTGTAGTAGAAAGAAAACATGCCCACCATTATGGCCAGAGCACTCTGAAGGACTACAAGTAACAGCAGAACTTCTGTTTTTCAAAGTCTTGAGCTAAAGAATCCCTCTGGGAAGTCCAGCTTCTCTGGCTCTGAATCTGACTGGCCACTTCAATAAGCTGTAGCTGACAGGAGAATCTCAATCCCTTAAGAAACCGCACATTCTGCTTGTTTCAAACTCCACATACTGCAGTTCTGAGTGAAACACACATCACAAGCCTTTATACTTATTAAAGTGTTAGTGGTTCACTTCAACAATGAGCACATTTCACTATCTCGCATGATAAGTCGCATTTCTCTTTTAATCTTCTTTAATTAATATCCTTCAGCTAATTTTCAATTTGCCTGTATATTATGACCAATGGGTAGATGATTCATAAACTGATATCACATTTCAAAAAGCTCTTTCATCAATACTTTGCATTCTTAATTATTTTGGAACTTCTATGTTTGTCAAAACTCATAGCACATTATCTTCATTTGTATTTTGCCTGAAGGTTTCAGTGAAGAGTCCTTAGTAAGTAAATGAAGTTTTGATGAAGCCTGAGAAGTTGTGAAGATGTCCTTCTCCTTTGCTTGCTTTGTATTTTCGTGTTTCATAAATGTAGCTGCCTAAAGAAACATGGATTGGGCCTGACATCTAAGGGTGGAACTGCTGTGGATAAAACTAGGTGGTAAAAGATGTCATGGAATAGAATATATATATGTATATATACATATATCTATATAAACATCTTAAATAAAGCAAGTGATAAGATTTTAGTCTATAAAAGAGGGAGTTTACTTGCTCAAATTAAATGTCCCATGCAGACCAGCTTACCTGACAATCAGAAACACAAATAGTCTATTTTCAAGGAGTAATTTGTTGACTGTCTAGACATCTGTACAAAGCTCAGGACTGACCTATGCGATGTATCTTAGCTCTTTCAAGGTCCCTTCCAGTCCCTAATGTTCTGTGTAATTCTGATAGGACCAGGGGCAGTGGGTGTAAACTGGAACATAGGAGGTTCCATACAAATATCAGAAGGAACTTCTTCCCAGTGAGGGTGACAGAGCACTGAAACAGGCTGCCCAGTGGGGTTGTGGAGTCTCCTTCTCTGGAGACGTTTAAAACCTGCCTGGATGTGTTCCTGTGCAGCTTGGTCTAGGTGATCCTGCTGTGGCAGGAAGATTAGACTAGATGATCTTTCGGGGTCCCTTCCAGTCCCTAATGTTCTGTGTGATTATTTAGATTTTGTCTCTGACATATAAGCCTTGAAAAAGTGAAATTAGTTAGTAAGGTTGTCCAGTGTAAATAATAATTTGGAGAAAATTAAATCTAATATCAAAATAAAGGAAAAGTCATCAAAACAGATGCCTCGATGTAAAATATGACTATGTAAAGAGCTTGTACTGGAAAGGGCATTCATTGGCATTCTTCAGGATTCTGAAGGGTACAGAAATATGGTGCAGTTTGCATGGACTTAAAGCAGAATCCTGGCTCCTAAGTCCACAAGTAGAAAAAGGATAAATAAGGAAGAAGTGGAATATTTAGCCAGGCACAATACAGTGGTGTCAAAGGATAATGTAGATATGGCCTAGAAATTCAATACAGGTTTTCTTCAGCTTTCAGCAGAGATTATTATTATGTTCCTGAGATTAACAGGGAGGCACCTCATGGGAGTGAAGCATTTGGCAGATTCTATGAATTACCAAAGTTTGATCAATCACAACAAAAACGAAAATAAAAAAGTAAATAGTGTCTATCCAAAGGTATAAAAAAAGTTACTGGCATGATGGATAGAGTATATATTCCTACTGTTGATGGCAACACTCTATAATCGAGAGAAAAAGAAACATGTTACATGTATTTTTAAAGGGAGCAAGTGAGGAGATAATACTGACATTTTGCAAGACTTTAGGCCATTACTTGGAATAAGTGAATCTAGGCCAGAGAGGTGAATGAGAAGTGTGATAAAAAGCCATGTGGTTTTATCAAGCTAGGCTGTGGCAGTCTATAGTGTTTCTCTTCACTAGATAACTGCTTTTACACACAAGCTCAATGCAGTGGAACTAATCTCCATAGTTTTAAACTAAGAAATGCTTTTACTGCCTCAAGGGAGATTAATTATTAAAGTAAAAATATTGAGATTAAAAGAACAAGTATTAGGTAGGTAAAAAGAGATTACAACCATCTACACTACTGGGAAGAAATCAGGGCTGGAGCCAGCTCTGCTTAGTGTTTTAACAAAAACGTTGGTTCAAGGAGAAGATGGTCCAAGAAGAAGTTGGGTAGAAGGGCTGAGAACAAGTTTTCATGCAAAAAGAATTGCACAGCCCTATGGTATCAAGTCACAGAAACAGAAAAATTGAACCATGCAAAGGTCTGCATTTATAAGCAAGTGTTTTGTTACTTGGGAGAATAACAAATAAGGAGATTGGGCCTTGTTTCATGAAGATGACAGTGAACAAAAAAAACCCAAAAGCTGTATGATGAGTGGTAATGCAACAATATTGTGCCAAAACATAATCTAAGTTATCTCCATGGATCACCAGGGCTGCTCATGGGTAACGTTCCTCCATTTATTTACTTCCAGAAAACAGTCCAAATTTACACAAGGGTGCTGGGTTTAAACCCTCAACCCTATCCCTGCAAGGTACAAAAAGGATAAACAATATCAAACTAAAAGTTAGCAAACTACAGTACCAGTAGACAAGGAAAGACAGAGACTAAAACCTCAATTTGAAAAAACACCTTCATGTTCATATTGGGATGAAATCAAACTTTAGGATTGCCTCATCTTAAGCCAGATCTCACACTCAGGAACATTCAGATCTGATACTGGAGTCAAGGATTGTACCTGACACTGTTTTGTCTCACACAATGAGACGCACTGTTCTGTTCCTGCACTGTATGAGCAGTTTACTTAACTGATTAGGCTTGGAAAAGGGCAAAGTTCCTCTCCCATCCTTATCTGAGGAACAGGCAAGATAAGTCAGTGAGCAGGAGAGAAGTCTAGGCAGCTACTGTGTGCAGGCTCTGAGCACAGTGGATGAGCCACTCCTTCTCACTGAATGAGAGGGTTATTTATCATCTAGATGTCCCTCATCCACATCCTCCCTGTCCCGAGCAATGCCTTTCTGGAAGAAAGCTCTGTATATCAGACAGCAATACTGGGACACTGTTCTCCAACTCTGCTTGATCTAATTTTCTTCTAATGAGATTTAGGTTTGAGTTTAGAAATTAGAAAGAGTTGTCTCTCTTATGCTTGCCAGAACAAAAGGTGCACAGGTTCCTAATTCCAAGCTTCACAGAACAAACAAAAAAATAAGCAGGACTATTACACATGCTTGGGGATTTTCCTTTGCTTCTTAAATGTATTTACACCAGGTGGGTACTGTAAGTAAAGAATGGAGAGACTTCAGCAAATACTATGAAAAACTTTAAGCAGCTTCAGCACAATCTGCTACATCCTTTCTACAAGGCATCCAGCTGGGGACAGTGAGAGTAGAAAGAAGGCACCATGAGTGCAGAAATTGACTTTGTCAAATCCTTGGCTTGAGAGTAAGGTCTTTTTACCACGTGGAGCTAATAGTGATTGAAACGAGACCTGGGGCATGTCTGCATTTAGGTAAACGAGTCACTAGATGTCACTGTAAAATACGCTGAACGCAAGAAAGCAAAAACTACACCTGCCCATGAACGTGGCCAGCACCACCCAGGACCTCTCACCTCAGACAGTGCATTCTTCATGGAGAACAAGGACATCTCAGAGCCTCAGCTGAAATGCTAAAAAACCTGTGGAACTAGTCATCGATTAAAAATTTGGGGAATTGAATGTTCAGGACACCGATGTGGATCTCACCTGGACTTGCTGGAATTTCAGCATTACAGGGAAACAAAACTGTCAGTCAAAGGTGGCATGTGTGCACCACACCAAAATGTTTGCATTTCACTGTACAGCTATTGGGCCTTTAGCCAAGATCATCTCATTCTAAGCACCACAAAAGCAGCTGTGGAAAAGAGATCTTTAAATGATTTAACTGTCTCCTGTTGTGAATGCAATATAATCATTTGGGTCATCTGCTCTTGATGGGAAGTTATGGTGGATCTACTACTTTCCTCTCCCGCACAGCATTCTGGACAACCCTCCTGCAAAAGGGAGTTTTTCATGCCATCGTGTTTACAGTTCTAGTTCCTAACTTCTATTCTGCATTTGTAGCTGGAAATTTTTAGTTTCTTGATTATGAACATTACTCCCATGGTACTTTCTGGCAACACATTCCTTATAGGCCTGATCCAACCAGAAAAATATTCATGTGGGGTTTTTTCACTGTAATAACTGAAACAGGAAGCTACTTGTACTTTGGGATTTTTCCCCCTAATAAAAGAAAGATCAAATCTTACTTGATTTGGTTCATATTTTATATTAAACATTCCTTGATAGCTTGCTGATAGAAATACATAATAAACAGAAAATCAGCCTTGCTCTGTTCTCCAGAGTAGAAGATTTAACAACTGACTATGTAACACTGGAGCTTCTTTGCTGTCTTTTTTAAAATTTCTTAGAATGAATTTATAATATAGGATCATAGGATGTTAGGGGTTGGAAGGGACCCAAGAGATCATCGAGTCCAACCCCCCTGCCGGAGCAGGACAAAACTATCTAACACAGATCACAGAGGAACACATCCAGGCGGCCTTGAAAGTCCCCAGAGAAGGAGACTCCACGATCTCCCTGGGGAGTCTGTTCCAGTGCTCTGTGACCCTCACAGTAAAGAAGTTCCCCCTTGTGTTGAGGCGGAACCTCCTCTGCTGCAACT
>VXBP01007878.1:1351087-1386531 GCA_013400115.1 Rhinopomastus cyanomelas
CACTGAGCATTTAATGAAAAATCTAAAGAAAGAAATTAATATCTAGCTTGAGAGATGCAACTGATTCAGTGACAGAAGATTTCAGACCTTGGCAGAACACCAGAAACAGAGCAGGTTACTAAAATTTCTGTTACACACGAAGTTTTAGGATGAGTTTAGTTTCTGCAACAACATTTCAGTGCACAGGGACAAAATCCAAGAATCTTCAAGGATGGAAATTTGAATCAGAACCGATATCAAACGTGTTTCAGATGCAAAATAAGCAATCTGCTCCCAGTAGCCTTGTGTTACCAGCTACTTAGAACTGAGTCCTTAAACTTCTCAATGTGAGTCCTGAGATTACTGGAAAAACTGCCTGCTTGGATTGTCAGGGCAGCCAAGCCCGAGGCAGTTTAGCTGGCAGCTCTGGCTCTAGAGCTACTGATCTTGGAAACTTCAGGTTTCACTGCCAGTGTTCCAGTAAATTGTGTTTGACTTGGTGGAATGAAAAGTCTTTCTGTTTATTGCCACAGCAGCAGAAGAGACAAATAAGATTCCTTAAATATGCGTTACGTGCATTTTTAATACATAGGAAAATGAATTCCGTTAAATTACTCTGTAAGACTCATTACATCTGTTGTGCATATAAATGCTAAAGCAGTTGTTGAAAAGACTTGGTGAGCAAGGTCATAAAAAGAGACATATTACCTCTACTTGAATTATCAGATAAAGCTGTCCCTTTGGAAATATGGGAAAGAGATTACTGTCTTTGATTCTTACGTATAGCATGTATATCATATTATTAAATAATAAATAAAATATAAATACATACATGGTCTACAAGATCTAAAATAGGTTTTTTACATAGACAGAAATGGATTTACTTCTTTTCAGTCAGTGGTAGACAAACAATCTCATGAAAAGTGAGAAGGAGCTTCCAGTATTACTCTATGTGGCTGCCGGTTATAAGTAAAAGACCATTTTTTGCTATGGAATGACTAACATAGATAAACTTAGGGGAAATATTCCCAAAGGCAATTTAAAAAGATTTTGCTCTACCCAGAAAGCACTGTTACTGTTTAATTTATAAAGTTAATAAAATGACTTCTGCATTATTTAAAAAGGTAGGGAGTAATCACAAAGATAATAGTTGTCTGTTTTGTTAGTAGTGTGATTCATACACCAAATTAAAACATTCTGCTCATGGAAAAAAACCATACTAACAATTTCAGTTTAAATAAAAAATATTTACAAGGCAAAAGAACTTAGCTTTAGTGTTTTGTAAAGAGGGAAGTGGGTGTTGTGCCAGGCCAATGGTTTTCATTATGTCGAAGAATTTTTTACTATGTTTTTCTCGTAACACTTCCATCATTTTTTATTGTCATATTTTATCATTAATTTACAGCATTACAGAATGCAAGCACTTTATCTCAGGCTTTTGTGAGCTGCCACAGTATATTCTAAGGCAGGGTGATCTGAGGGCAGAAAGAAATCATGGTTACAAACCGAAGGTAAACCCTTGGAAAGTGGCAGTCAGAAGAGAGGGGAAGAAAGAAGGCAGAAACAAAAGATAATTTAAGTTGCTTCCTTTGACAGTCTAAAGATCAAGCTTTTTAAATCCCTTGTAATACACTTTTTAAAAAGATTGAAGCTGCTACATGTAGGAGAACATCTCATTGTGGGTTCAGCCCTGCTCTGATACTAGGTGACAGATACAACATCATACAACCCATGTCCATATAGCACGTCTGTATGTGTCTGTGTGCACAGGAGAGCGTGATGCCTGCCCACGTAAATAGTTCTGCATAAGTCTAAAATAAATGGAAAGCTTTGTATTCATCATTTGAGACTAGTGCCAGATGTTGCTGCTCATAATGTGCAGAGCTATTGCTGAAATTCACCTATAGTCAAATCCTTTGTTCAAAGGTTTATAAACATCTGGGGAATGTTAAAGAAAACAAAATCCAAATAATTGTGTCAAATAGCTAGAGACTTGCATTTAAAAATCAAAATAATTTTGTCCTGTGTAAGCAAAAAGCAGTATAACCTTTTCTCAGCATTTTTAGTTTCCCAATCAAGACTGCAAATGGAAGAGTTTTCATTTGTGTCCTAAATTAGTATTTTTAATTAACAGTGATTATTGTCTACTTTTACTCAAATTCCTCTCTCAGTGTTACAGCCTCCTATAACAAGTACGGTGTAGTATTTAGAAGGTGGAACAAACAGGGCAAAAAAAGACTCTCAGAAGCCAAGGAAAAGATGTGTGTAAGGGGTGTAGGTACTCCTTCCAGAAGCCATTCTGGCAGCTCAGTCTCCTAGCCTGGCTCCTTCTGGTAAAGAGGTATGGAAAAACAATCGTGCAAACTCAAATTCCTGCTCATTTCATATATGTTGTGCACAGAGAGGCAGCAGCCACTGCCTTTACTTAACCAGAGTCAGACAGAGTCAAGGTTCTTTCAAAACTTACACCCTGGATCTTCTTTTCACTTGTGAGAACTGTTGGTCTGGCAGACTCATGTGATGCAGGAGAAGGAAAGTGACGCTGTCTCTTCTGAAACATTTGGCAGGATACTGCAGAGGGCATTCCAGCTTTCAGCTCTACAGTGGCCAGATTCAGGCTTAGAGAGGGAAGGGTCACCTCTGCCTATGTACCTGTTTCTGTCTCCTGAGCTCCACCAAATTCACTCCCACCCCCAATCCACTATCATCCCAGTTCTCCTAGCAGTAATTGACAAATGAATCCTACTGTTCCTCATCCAGAGAGTCAGGGTTAAACTTGGCAGTCCTCCACCTTTACCAACAATAGCCACCACTGCCTGTTTTAGAGGGCTGATTCAGCCACATGGGCTACCTTCAGCACTTGAACAGCAGCACTCTGCCTCTTGCAGGAAGTGATCATAATCCACACGAAAGCATCACACAGGCCACAAGATGATCCGTGCTCGCCTAGAAACATTCCAAGGGCCTTAGCCCTTGTTCCTTCCCTGTGCCATTGGCACGCATCAGAGTAGCAGAAGTTAATGGCTTGCAAACATAAAAGACTAGGCCACATATTCTTTCTTTCCAATCTGTTTTGCCTTGCTTCAGTCAATCTACTTGTCAGTCACTATAGCAAACTGAATACACCAACTCTTTCTGCAACAGACTTCTAAATACGTCTGACAAAACTGCTGCCATGACTGTTGTTAATGTGTTAGTGCTACAGAAATACAATCTTATACCAGTATTTGTTTTATTGAAGAACTGTAACATGAAGCTGCTTTCAAACTAGGAATATAGACAGGGCTCCTAGGGGCAACCTAGCAATCCTGGGTATGAACCAGATATTATTTACCTTGACTAACTGTGAAGATGTAGCAATGGAAGTACACTCCTTTTCACCAACTTTAGCCACAGGCATGGCTTGGACTAGGATGTGTGTACTAGTTTTAGTTACACGTACGTTCTCCAAGAATTCCTGACAGGTGATTTATCAACAGTGAATATGGTGAAGGCATGTTACTCCACTCCTAATCAATCCTTATATCAGAGTCTTGATAAGCTAGCTAATAAATGTGTTTTGTAGTATCGCTTTCTAGTAATTGGTTCTCAAATCTTGGTTCTTTCAGGCTGCTCCTTTGATATTCTGTAATGCTATGGACTGTCTTCGAAGAGTGAATTATAATGGAGATCTTTAAAGAGACTTGCAAAACTTATGAAGTCATAAAACTGTTTGATTCCTCCTTCCGTCTATTTTCTGAAAGTGTGCTGAATTTATTAGTGAAGAGATCTTCTGGGCTTAGAATGAAAGATTATTTTTCCTCTCCAGCCATGGTTTCTACTGCACTATCCTCACTGATATTTCAGTGCCTTTAGGATGATGGGAAGTGTATAGGAATTTTTTTCCAAGTCTCTTACCAAGAGTGTCTTGCAATATTTGACCAAAAATACATGCCTACTCTTTAGGGTTTGCTTTTTGAATGGATGATGTAAATCAACTCTAAATGGAGCTACAGCCACTCTGATACAGAAGGTGCACCAGAACACCTTTCTGCAAATAGGAGTTGTACTTTCTTTTCTTTCCCTACTTCTTCCTGCCAACTGTACAGGATCTTCCCATAAATTGAGATAATTTCTCTTCCTTTTTTCCAAAGATGGGACTACATTGTGAATAATTGATGCTTCTACAAAGAAAAATAGCTTTCTTAATTTTGTTTCTCAGTTTCAAGTTTTACTCACCCATTAATTCAAAATAAACTAATAATCATTTGAACTGCCTGCTCGGTAGGGACAGAGAGAGAGAAAGAGAGGAAATGGCCTCAAAGTTGTGCCGGGGAAGTTAGACATTAGGAAGATCTTAACTGAAAGGGTCATCAGGCCTTGGAACAGGCTGCCCTGGGAGGGGGTGTTTAAAAGTCAAGTGGATCTGGAGCTTAGGGACATGGTTTAGTGGTGGCTTTGTAACAGTTGGCTTAGTGGTTGGACTTGGTGATCTTTAAGGTCTTTCCCAGACTAAATGATTCTATAATTCTATATATGTATGTGTCTGTTTCCAACGCAGCTGCAGTTTCATTCTGTGGCCTAGAATCAGTATCTCCTATCTCCTAGCCAGCAAAGAAGTAGGAAAAGAACCTAACAAACTGGACAATGCTCTAAGGTTTACTGTGAGTCCTCTCCCTATATTGTCTCTTCCAGAAGACAGGAAGATAAATTTTAATGCCCACAGGACAAATATCAGTATACATTAACTATATATATATATTTGCTATTTAAGTGATAACAATGAGAAAAGATGATTCTTAGATCTAAAATAATTGTAGGTCTTCATCCTGCTTGGTTGTTGTTTTTCTACTGATAGTGGCCACGGCAGCAGGAAAGCACAAACTTGTCAATCTTTTAAGTTGCAATGTCATTTATTTTCTTGTGCTAGGCTTCCTGAACTGTGGTGAGTACACTCACTGTACTCCTGTACTCACAGAGGAAACTATCCTGTATCTATGAAACAGAATAGAGATGGGATTTTTGCTGTTATTGCATATTAACATACTAAGAATTTCACATTTTCCCCTCCCTCACAATTCCCCCCATTTCTATTTATACTACTGCTGGTTTTTGCATCTATTGTCCCAAATATTGCTTCCAGTCTTGACAATGTCATTTCACATTTTTCTTCAGAGGATACTACCTCTGGGTGGTGTAATCTTCTTTTTCTTGCAATAGCAATTCTTGTTTTGGGGGATTTTTTTAGTATGGGGGTAGACCTAAGAGCATCTGTTTTGAGAAGGCTATTTTGATGAGATGCTGGATGTGCTCCTGTACACATGGAATTATACAACACCCTACTGTAGTTAGAACACCAGCTACTACTGTCAGAGATGGGAAAACAGACAGTACCACCCCTTTTCATTTTCCAAACCAAGAGTCTAACCATTCCATAAGGGAACCGTCTATTCCTGAGTTTTCTGCTAACTTGTGAGCTAACCCAGGGTAGGGAGTCCTTGCAGGGCTTTAGCAATAGTGTGGTCAGGAGCAGTGTTGTTTGGAATACAATGCAACAGTAACATGACACATACTACTCTTTTCTCTGCCAATATCATAGCTAAGGCTTATACTGTTTTCCCAGCCCATTTTGCTAGTAGCATCTAATTGTTCTGCAATTCCCTTCAGTGCATCCCTTGTATAACTTATAAATATCTTTTGGTTATAATGGATATAATTTATCCAATCTACATTTTTATTTATTGTTACCCACTAAAAGAAAAAGGATTCAAAACCTGCAGCCATGTGATTTACTTGCCCTGTAGCCATCTGATTTACTTGCTCTGTGTTAGAAATATCCCTTGACATGTGTTCAAATCCAAAATACAGGTATGAGAATTTTCTTGAAATTAAAAAAAAAAAGGCAATTTAACCCTTCTCTAGTTCCAGAACATACAGCACAAAAGATATTACTGTTGCTAAGCTCATTTCTGAATTCAGCAGATGGTCTTGCAACGTTTAGAGTACTTAGAAGTTATATGCTCTGTTCTTTGTTCATAACAAAAAAACCCCTTGGAAGTAGTTTCAAAAGACTGTCTGGAAGGCTTGATGCCAATTGTACTTAAACCAACATTTGTGATATGGCTGAAGACAAACTTTTACAGCTGTGAGTAGGTATACATGTGACGGGACATTTGTAAGTACACATGAGCCAAATTAGAAACAGAAGAAAGTCTGATGTTATCACCACCGTACACTTCATGCAGCCAGTCAGTGACAGCAGCCCACACATGGGGAGGCCACAGATGCTTTGGTAAATAGAACAATTTGCAGCATTGTACAAGCCATCAGCATAGCAAAACAAACTTCTTAGAGGCATGTGGTTGTGCCTCTTGCTCAAAAAAAAAGAAGTGAAAAGCACAGAGTAACACTTATATGCAAGAGCTGATCAACAAATAACAGCTATGTATAATACAAGTGGAAACAAAAGCTCTTTAAATGACAAATTACAGAGGTCCTGTGGCACTTCAGTAATTCATGCCATGCCCTTGTATCTGCTGTCTTTGTGTCTTGGTTTAAGGAAAAAACTTCACTTTTTCCTTGTTGTGGTCTTAGACTGCCAATACCTGATACACAAATGATCAGTATTTAACATTGCTCCCTAAACTGGCCTAAACTGGCCTCAAACTGTCAGATCTAGTGACTGATTCACAGTAACTCCTTGCAATTACCATGGTAAAGACTGGGAATAGACAGGCATAGGTGGTACTGAGACATAATAACTACAAATTAATTTATCCATGCATTGTCCTTTTGCTTCCTCCATTTATGGATAATGGCACTATTCACAGACAACAGCAGCAAAACTTTTCTCCGGGGATTATTTGTATCACTGTATTTCTTGGATTATGGTTTGTATTTTCTAGTGCCGTTAAGTGCCCCTGAGAAACACTTAAGGGCAGCAATCAAGAGAGGAGCTCATTTTCCTGCCCAATAATCCCTGCATCCTAAACCATTAGATAGGAGTGCATTAATGTCACACTGTACTGTGAGCAGGATTCCCCAGTCTCCACTCCACTAGCAGAGGACAGAAGGGTTGTGGTTTTACTTGCTGAAATCTGACTAATTAATTAACTCACCTGAACCTTGCTCACAGACAAGGAGGATGCAGCTTATGTGTTTTAGTAGTGATCGTAGTGATCCAAAGCTATTATTAAAGTCCACTAACAGAAAGAGATGGTGAGTGAAGGATTGGGTTACTGACATGCCTTTCCTGTGAAAGGCTTGAGGTAAAGCTGAGACCATGGTCCATATCTTTGTGCTTTTGCCTGTGTTAATTAGTATAGATAGAATGTACTCTCAGTGATGCCCTGTGCTTCTTATGTAGATTATCTATTGTCCATTATGTCTCCTAGCCTGAATAATAAGGTATTTTTAACAGCAGCTGAAAGGAATAAAACAAGCAATGAAAAACAGAGCTTCTGTCTTCTTTCATTCCTATTTTTCTCTGTCCTTTTCAACATCCAGCAGGCCTCAAAATGAATGACAAGGATTAATTTATTTGGCTGCCAGATTATCTCAGTGGTTGTTCTTAGCAGAATATCCATGCAAATTATTGAAAGAGCAGGATATGAGCAGGTGAATCAGACTCTGCAGGGACACTGTACATCTGACTCTCACAGTATTAGCTCTTCCCTGGCATTACAAAGACTGAAAACCAGGATAACCCATCTAAATGAATGCTAAATACTGCAGTAAATCAAAGCCAACAGGAGTGGTCTTTGATTGTCTAGCAAATCTGAATGAAAAGGAAGAGGAATTCTGTAGATTACCTACCTGAAATTCCCATCACACTTGCACCTGCCCATCCTTTCAGGAACATTTTGTTTAGCTCCTGAAGAGAAAGACAGATCTCATTAACAGGACATACAAAATGCTAAAGTGAAGAAACTAAAATTCCCAAACTAATTCCATGTCTTCATGAACTTTAAAGTATGATTTCAAAATGCTTATGTTATGATGCAGTCCCATTGGTCCTTTGTTGCACATATTTTCTCATTAGATTGAAAGGTGGTTGGGGAATAGGACCCCTCCTTGTATTTTACCTGTGCAGAGCCTTGCACAATGAAATATTTATCTCCAAATGTAGATTCCAGGCTTTATCACTACATGAATAATATATGTAACTCGAGTTACAACCTCCCAAAGACTATTTACAAGTCAATTTTCTGTCAGTTCAGCAATGTGCTCCCTGACTACAGCCACTGATAATATTTTCTTACTCTGCAATAAAGATTGTATTTTAAGTAACCTCAGAGATCTGTATCTATTGTTTCTTCTGTTACCTAAAGAACATTTACTTGAATCAAACTACTTATTTAAAATGAAAACAAATCTCCCCCAACTCAAAAGAAATTGCCATTAGTAACTTAACCTATTGAGCAAGTTAGCCCAGAGACATTCAAGTGTTCAACTTAAATAAAGAGCAAAAGAATTCGCACTGATCACAGGAGATTGCTTGGCGAGGAAAAGTAGATGGAAATGTTGGAGATACTCATGACGAGCACCTACAAAGACAACACTTTCTATATTCTTCAGAAATACACTCCACTTTTTCTAAAACACTTCAGGTTTATTTTATAGAGAGGAGAAAGAACTGAGACAACATCATTAACTTGCATAGTCACTGATAAGTTTCCCACAATTCCTCTACAGAACTAAAGAGAAGAACAGTTCTAAGGATATTCAAAGTGCTACTTGACTGAGGCATTAGCCCACATATACTGCCAGGTCTGGAACATTCTCTTTCAGCTGCCCTCAAAAAAAAACCATGTAAAAATAACTGAACTTAGTAAAGAGATGTAATGCAGCAAATCACAAGCATTTTGTGTTTCGTCACCTTGGCTTTTTAGGTCTTTAGATAAATCCCCTCTGCACATTTAGAAGTCTGTGTTTTGGGAATGCTACTAAGCAGTGGTGCTACAGGGAAGAGTCTACTGCATTAAACCAGCAGAAAATAAAAGCTTTCTCTGCCAGCACGCACGCATCTTGGGCTTTCTAAGATGAACTGCACCTTCCAAGGAGAAGTCTGACTAAACCACAAAATGGAAAAGATGCAGATGCCTTCTTGGTTCTATGGTTTTCACAGGTTTCTTTGTGTCTCTCAAACTCTTTACTGTCAAAATATCCAATAGGCCAGAAAAATGGAAAAACTGAAAGATAAATGACACTTTACTTAAGCCTGTTGATGAAGCTAAAGTCTTACAAATGTGAAATACTAAAGATAGAGAACACTTTCCAGCAGTGAAAAATTGCATATTGAGTTGTAACAATCACAATTGCCATTTCTGAACCTCTGAAGTGATAAGAAGCTTCATTACAGATAATGCTGACAGCATGACAGCTCTCTGCAAGACAGTATAAATACCTGCCATACAGCTAATACAGTGCACTTACCTGCTTCTGGCAGCCAGAAGAAGCTATCAATATACATGACAAGATATTAGAATGGACTTCCTGAACAGACAAATTCAGCCCCCACTGTCAGCCAGCTATGTCAAGGAATCCCATCCACAGGTGATTAAAGAACATCCCCAAAACGAGCTGGAGAGAGAAGCGTTTTTGCTCCCATTACTTTTCTTGGAAGGCCACTGCAGAACCTCAGTCATCTGACATTTAGAAAGTGATTATTTCCTGCCTAACTGTAGTTGTGACCCAGTATGTTCTTAAGCAGGTTTCCTTTTTGGGTAAATGGATGTTTTACCTGTCTGGTGTTTTTCGAACTATACATCTGCAACTGCATTTCCTCTAAGCCTTTGCTTTGTTGAGGTAAACAAACTAAGTTCTGTTATTCCTTCTTTCTTAGGATGAAAAGATTCCACCTTTGTAGGTTTTTTCTGGCTTATCTTCCAGTATAGCCCTTCTCAAACAGGAGTTTGAGAACTGTGTACACAGTGAGAACAGTGTGCAGCACTATACCTAGATTTTGCAAGCTGGATGCAGAACTCCTTTTCCCATTCACTGACCAGAAATACAGGATATTCACCCATTCTTTAGTAACTGATACTTTAAGGTTTACAGAGGTCTGAACTGCGCATACATCACGCAAGCATGACTCTTGTGTTGGAGCATGCAGGGCTTTACAGTTCAAAGGCAGTCCACAGGCTGGAAGGGCTATTTAGGCAACAGATACTTTAAGCATTGAACTTTTTCTCAGATAACACTTTGTAGCCTCATCTGTGCATACAAGTACCATGGCCAGAGGATGGAGGAGACAGACAATTTGAGAAGGGCATCAAGGCTTGTGAAGGGTCCGGAGCACAAGTCCTGTGAGGAGCAGTTGAGGGAATGGGGTTTCTTTAGCCTGGAGAAAAGAAGGTTGAAGGGAGACTCTTGTCTCTCTCTACAACCACCTGAAAGGAAGTGGGATTAAGGAGAGGGACAGCCTCTTCTCCCTGGGGCAAGTGGTAAGACCAGAGGAAACGGTTGCAGGCTGCACCAGGGGAGATTTAGGCTGGACATTAGGAAGAATTAAGAAGAACATCGAGGTGCTGGAGCAGGTCCAGAGAAGGGCAACAAGGCTGGTGAGAGGTCTGGAAAACAGGCTGTATGAAGAGCAGCTGAGAGAACTGGGATTATTTAGTCTAGAGATGAGGAGGCTGAAAGGAGACCTTATTGCTCGCTACAACTACCTGAAAGGAGGTTGTAGTGAGGTTAGTGCTGGTCTCTTCTGCAAATTACTAATGATAAAAAGAGAAGAAATTGCCTCAAGTTGCATCAGAGGAGGTTTAAATTGTATATTAGGAAGAAGGTCTCTACTGAGAGAGTGGTTGGGCACTGGAACAGGCTGTCCAGGGAAGTGGTGGAGTCTCCATCCCTAGAGGTGTTTAAAAAACAAGTAGATAGAGCACTTAAAGCCATGGTCTAGTGGTTAGGGAGATGTTGGGATGAGGGCTGGACCTGATGATCCTGGCGGTCCTTTCCAGCCGTAACGATTGTGTGTGTGTGTGACAACACAAGAAAGCTCTAAAACAATGTATTTGTTGAGATCTTAAGGCAGGAAAAACAAACAAAAAAAGATACCACTGCTGTAGCTGATTTTACTTTTAAAACAGTCCATAAGAAGTCTTTTGGCAAATTACTTAGACAGTTAGTTAGGCCAATGGAGAGCTCAGGGAATTGTTTCTGCAGCTCTAATAGAACTGTACATTTATTTATTTGACTTCTTTTATTGCCATTGGTTGCATCAGACATCTGTGAACAAGTTAAAGAAAACCCAACAATAAAAAAGAGGCTTTTTGACACTGAGGTCAGAGAATAAAAAGCTACACTGAGAGATCAAACCTACCACAATGAAGAAGGCGTATCTGGCAGGGAAAGGAGGACCCATTCTTTTTTCCCAGGGCAATACCATTTTCCTATGTGAATATATACAAAGACCTCAAATTATTCATGCAAACATTTCCATTAGGGTCACCGGGAGTGCAGCAGGCAGGATGTGTAATAGCTTTGCCGGGAAATCAGCAGTGACCAGGAACTCTGTTGTGCTAGATATAGTTTATACACACTGAAAGTCTTTTGGGATTTTACTGTCTAAACTATAAAAACCTAAGAGGAAGAAAGAAACAGAGCTGCAGTGCAATTAAGACCTTGTTGCACTTTCAAGTATATAAGTGTTAGTTTCTCACTGCACACATGTTAAAATTTTTTGCTGGGTGAAAATGACTTGACAAAGGTCATCTACGTAATTTCTGTGGAAGAATTAAGCACTGAATTCCATTATTCTAAAGGCTAAAGTATGAGAGTATTCAGCCCCAGACAATGAATCCTGTTCTGCCAGATGCAGGCAATAACATGCTATGCACATTTACCTCTGTAACAGCAGTTATCTTACTGTATCTTAGTAAAGTGAGAAAAAAAATTAAGATGAATTAAAAAGATCTAACAACACATTAAAATTAATTTTCTTCATTTAAATGCGGGAAAAAACCTAAGAAGAATAAATCAAGCATGTCAGATTCCTTGATGACACCTGCTATATATTTTTCACATCCCTTAAATATTCAAACCCATTCATTTTTAAATAAATATTGCAAAACTGCTGCATTTACCATCACTTAAAATGTACTTGCCTGTAAGGAATATGATAATATTTTCTATGTCAAACAGAGCTGTTTTTTTCCTTAATCAAGCCAAATATCTGCTAGAATAAGTCAAAATCAAATCCTCCTCTTAAGCAGTATTTTCAGTACAGAGTCATTCCAGAACAGACAGCTGCCCATTGCATTTAGGAAGTCTCTGAAGTCATGGTTGGACACTGGACAGGACATTGTTTGACTGAGGCAACTACAATCATAGAATCATAGCATCACAAAGGTTGAAAGAGATCTCTGTTATGCTTTAGCTAATTTGAATGTTTTCTGCAGAAAAGTTTAAAGTTTGAGTTTAAAAAGTTGAAGAGGAAATTGGCTGCCCCCTCTCTTTCCCCACACCTTGGTGACTTCCAGTGTATTCCCTGCTTCTTTCCATCTTGGACTGTTTGGAGCTACATCACCTGTTGCTGACAGAAAATGTTCATTGGGTGTTCATTTAGATTGCTTCTCAAGATGAAGAAAATTTATGGCAAGCAGGAACAGTCATAAGGGAGAGACTTTGAGATTTCTGAACTTCATGAAGATTAATGAGGACTTTGCTGACCACTGTGATTTGAGAGAGAAGCTACGATGAAGATAACAATGAATTATGCTTTGGACATACTGGTGCAACCTGAGACCATTTCGTCTCATCCTATTGCTAGTGACTTGGGAGAAAAGACCGACAACCTCATCTCTACAATCTCCTTTCAGGAGTGATACGGTCGGTCAGCCCTCGTAGCCAGAGCATCCTGGCACTTTGGGGCAAAAAACTCGGCGAGAGAGGCTCTGCTCGCCATGGAGAGTCGAATACGAAGAGCAAAGGGAGCAGTCCCTTCCCCCTCCTCCGCAGCCAGTCCCGCAAGAGAGGAGTGATAGGATCAGGCAGAGCCGCCGCTGCAGCATGGATTTCAAAGGCTCCTTAGCCAGCACAGGGCGGACTGTACCAAGGGTGTGCCTCGCCACTTTTTTTCTTTCTAAGTCATCTCCATTGACCTAAGTCTGTGGATATTGTTTACTTGGACTTTCAAAAAGCTTTTGACACTGTTCCCCATGGAATTCTTCTTGAAAAACTGGCTAGCTACTCATGGCTTGGACAAGCACACAATCTGCTGGATAAAACACTGGTTGAATGGACAGGTCCAAAGAGCAGTGGTTAATGGAGTTAAATCCAGCTGGCAGCCTGCCACCAGTGCTGTGCCTCAGGGCTCGGTGTTGGGACCATCTTTAGTGATGATCTCAACAAGGACATAGAGTGTGTCATTAGTAAGTTTGCAGATGACACCAAGTTAGGTGGGAGAGTTCACCTGCCAGAGGGTAGAGACTCTTCAGAAAGACTTGGATAGATTGGAGCAATGGGCCAATGTTACGGGCATGAGCTTCAATAAGGCCACATGTCAGGTCCTGCTTTTGGGCCACAACAACCCCATGCAATGCTATAGGCTTGTGGAGATGTGGCTGGAGAGCCGTGTGGCAGAGAGGGACCCAGGGGTTCTGACTGACAGGAAGGTGAATATGAGCCAGTAGTGTGCCCAGGTGGCCAAGAAGGCCAATGACATCTTGGCTTGTATTAGAAATAGTGCGGCCAGCAGGAGTAGGGAGGTTATCGTCCCCCTGTTTTCGGCACTAGTGAAGCCACATCTTGACTGTTATGTCCAGTTTTGGGCACCTCAATACAAGAGAGATGTGGAGGTGCTGGAATGGGTGCAGAGGAGGGCAACTAAGCTGGTGAAGGGCCTACAGAGTAAAATTTATGAGGAAAGACTGAAAGAGGTGGGACTCTTTAGTTTGAAGAAGAGGAGGCTGAGAGGAGACATCTCTACAGCTACCTGAAAGGACATTGTGGAGAGGTTGGTGCTAGTCCCTTCTCACAAGCAATTAATGATAGAACAAGAGGGAATGGGTTCAAGTTACAAGAGGGGAGGTTTAGACTTGATATTAGAAAGAATTTTTTTCACAGAAAAGGTGGTCAAGCACTGGAATAGGCTTCCTAGGGAGGTGGTTGAGTCACCATCCCTGGATGTGTTTAAAGATCATTTGGATGAGGTGCTGAGGGATATGGTTTAGGGGTGAACTTGTAAGGTAGGGTAGATGGTTTGACTCAATGATCCTTGGAGTCTTTTCCAACCAGAGTGATTCTGTGATAAGATCTCCCCTCAGTCTCCTTTTCACCAGTCTAAACAACCCCAGTTCTCTCAGCTGCTGCTCATAATACCTCCCCTCTGAGCCCTTCACTAGCCTCATTACCCTTCTTTAGACATGCTCCAGCACCTCAATGTTTATCTTGCACTGAGGTGCCCCAAAGTAAATGCATTAGTCAAACTATTCCTTTAGAAATCTCTTTAGTGTTCACTCATCAGTAGCTTAATTTTTTATCTTTTTAATATAGATGCTAACAGGTTGCATATATCAGAACAGTAAAGTTGTCACAGCAGCTCAGACTACTGGTCCATCAAGACTGGTATTCTGTTTCTAGCGTATCTCGGAGGAAGGTGCAAATCTTCATAATGCAATCAGCAGCTATGCAATGGTACCCATAAGGGCCACATCTCTTTCCACTTTGACAATCAGCTTATATCCAAAAGCAAAAGATGCTATTATCCTTTAAATACCTTCCTATGCTGTGCATGACAGGCTTCCTCCCCTTATGATTGATATTCAGTAGGACACTGTCACAGCTAATAGGATCATAATCTAATCTGGCTGAAGAAGAACAACACTAAAAAGCAATGTTAGCAGTAAAACTCTTTTCAAAATGAAGACTGGAATAGAGAGGAAAAACTGGATTATGTTCATTCATGTTTTATGATTTCAGATTCACATGTGACTAATAGGGAACGCAAAGCAAATGTTAAGATCATATGATAAGAGCCATTTTGAACAGACATGGAGTCCATGACCAGGATTTTCCTGCTCTCCTACAGTAAATTCTGAACACGTACCTTGGATGGCAAAAGTCACTCATGTAGAGATACTGCTTTAATTTGTATTTCCTAGCAGTATTTTGCATGTCAGCTCCCCTGGAAAGGACTGTCTGAAGAGTAGCAGTGACTTTTTATTGAAATTAATCCAAACCTATGATCCCATTATCCTGTGATTCTAGCATTTCTGGACCTACTGCTCAACAATCTGCTGAGCTTGGTATAACTCACTTTACATAATTTCCAGTCTACTTTGTCATTTTTTCCCCATAATTTATAGCAGATTATGCAGAATGTCCTACAGAGATCAGCAACCCATCTGAATTCTCTCTAGCTCTGACAAAAAACATTGAGATGTCAGATGACTCTGAGTTCAAGTTTCTCTCCTATTAATGGGTAGTCATATTTCCATTCTTTGGAATCCTTATTTTTATCCAAAATCTGACATCTTTTCCCTTGCAAAGAGTCAGCTATTAATCCCTGATGGCATTTGAACTTAATCAGTGGGAAGAAAGTGCAGTAGAAAAATGAGAAAGAATATTCAGACAACATCTATAAAAAAGTAGGATGCATTTAATTTCTTTCTATGTGTATAAAATTATTTTTATTGAAAAAAACCCAAACCAAATCTGTTTTCTGGGACAAAACAGCCATCTATTAAAGATGGTTACCTTCGTGTTTTATATTAAAACGTGTTATTTCCCCAAACATTTGAAAGATCACAAAATACAGAAGAAGATGTATTTTTCTGAGTTCTGTAAATGAAATAACTGGAAGTAATTATCTGAAAATGAAAATTAAGAGAAAGATGAGATAAGAGCTGCTGGTTTCCAGTTAATCAGTCATATACGATGTGCCAAGATAATAAAGTGCAAGAAATTGGAAGATTCTTAAAAACAGATAAAACAACATTAGGAAATACACTGTGTGGGAGGAAATTCTACTTCTACAAGAAGACTAGACATGCCCTGGCTGGTCTTTTCTATTTATAGCCATTTAAGCCTGTGCTTGTCACAGAACAGGAGAATAAAAATAGTTTCTGATCTTTTTTGAACATGTACATATATATGAATATGCTTGTGATTAATTTCCGTTAAAACAAATCTAAAATAAACATTGTAAATACAACATGCACTCAATTACCTGCAGTATGTACATATCTCAAAAGCCAATATGCTACCTAAAAGGGAAATAGCACCTCAGCCATGATTCTGGTCAATATGCAGGTCCTCCTGTTTGGATGAAGCCACCCAATATCTCCTTGTATCTCATGCTTGTTAAGTATGTATGCATATAAAATCATAGAATCATTTGGGTTGGAAAAGACCTTTAAGATCATTGAGTCTAACCAATAACCCAGCTGTCCCAAGCCCACTGCTAAAACATGTCCCTAAGCTCCATATCTACATAACTTTTAAACAATTCCAGGAACAGCAAATCAATCTAAGATACCATTGCCTATGAGAAAGATATTCTAGAATGAGTACAGAAGTCAGGGAGGAAATTAATTTGAAGCCAGGGATCTTATTAGGAACACTAAAAGTCCTGGCTCTCAGCTGTACTAGAAAAGTCAAAAGCTTGACTGCATCTGCTTAGCACTGGGATGTATCTCCAAGGATAACCAAGTACGTCTGAACGCTTCCGATCCACAGGGAATGTTATGGGTCAGACTGGAGTGACATGGGAACTAGATTTGGACACTGTTTTCTTGAATATTGCTTGAGAATGTTGTTTGTTTGTAATGATGGCAATGAAGAAGAAAAAAAGAGATGGAGGCTAAATTCAGTACTTGGACAATCCACAGAACACCTGAACTCCAGGACAAAAAGCATCTGCCCATTTTCTAGCAGATCTTTCACTAATAACATTAATTAAACTGGATAAGCTGCTGTAAGGCCATTGCATCACGTTTAACATTTGTCCCAATTCCTTTCTGGCTGCAGTTCAAGTGAGTTTTGCACATTTACAAAGCCTTCAATAGCCTGGGATCTTAGTACATTAGAAAGCTATTTTGTTAAGCTCCATTGTAGAGTCTTTCACTGATCGCAGATTTTACTTGCCATACACAATGTAGAATACCTTCCAACACAGGTGGCAGGTCCCAGTAACAGCAGAAGTGATGGCAAAACACAGAAGGCAGGAGAATTACTTACTGAAATGATTTAATAAAATTAAAGACAAAGAAAAGCACAATTTTAGAAAGCCTGATTTTTTTTCATATTAAGTCTAGCTCTTAGAAGAAGTCAGTACTCATTACTTAAATCAAAACTTCCCTGAATTAATCCATATTGATCAATACTCCCTCCTGAGAGCTTTCCTGTTAATACTTCTTATTTGACAAGAGAGATGCAACTCACTCTCTTTTGTGATCCTGAAAAACCTGAATTTTGCAGTTGTGGAGAGCAAATAATGACTGATCCGGCTTGGCCTTTTCAGCTGTGTCTCACAATGCCTAACCATTGCCAGAGAGCAGACCTGGGTGCAGCAATAAAGATGTACTCTTATTTTTCACATTTACAGGTTTAGGTTGGGGTTTTTTTGTAAAAGGACTACACTTCTGAATAGAGGAAAACTTTCCCATGTTCCCATTAGGCTACTTTCCATTTAAATGGGTTGTCTGACAAAGAAAATATTTTCCCTTCAGGAAGCCAACACTTTCTGTCTTCCCAGTGCCAGACTTCTCTCACAGCACAAGTAAATGCTTCTATTCTGTCTTTTGCTCCGGTGTTGGGGGTTCGCATACGCACAAGATCAAATGCAGTGGCTGCATTCACCACTATGTCGCTTATTATTTTAAGAGATTTTGTACAGAATCCTTTCTCTCTCATAATAATTTCTCTTCAAACATGTTTTGTCATGCATAACTTGTCCCTGTTCAAAAAAAAGCATCTCAGAGAAAGCAGCCTGTTTGGTAAG
This sequence comes from Rhinopomastus cyanomelas, assembly GCA_013400115.1. Classification (NCBI taxonomy): domain Eukaryota; kingdom Metazoa; phylum Chordata; class Aves; order Bucerotiformes; family Rhinopomastidae; genus Rhinopomastus; species Rhinopomastus cyanomelas. The sequence goes on from VXBP01007878.1 coordinate 1,368,993, forward strand.
TTGAAGATATTTTACAGTCAGTGTAGTCCATTTCCATAAAGCCCCTGATATTATATATGTAAAAAAAAAAGAAACAAGCTTTTGTTAAAAGATCTGCAGCCTCATGGAAGAAAAATACATTAACATACAAAAACATTTGGGAGAAGAAAGCAAAAGATGAAAGCCAGTGTTGCAGGACAGAGAAGATGGGATAATTCTTGTAGTATGTAATGAAGACATTTAATTTGATAAATTCTTGTACAAGCCAGTTTAGGAATTCCATCTTGTTAATTCTAAATACATTAAGTGACTACTGACTTTGGGCTAAACTTTGCATGTCCAAGTACTATACTGAAAAATGCCATAAACATAAAGGTGTTTTTCCTTGCTTTGCAGTGGAAATCCTATTCACAGTCTATTTCCAGAAATGTCCAAGAACAAGATGAGAAGAATTTGAGGTCACTGACATTCCAGATGGATGAGTTTTCCTCTGAGACTTTTGCAGTGCACATACAGCCTTTGCTGTACAGGCTTGGTCGGACTAGAGATTGCAAAATGTTAGCACTTCCAAACAACTGCACACACCTAAAAGATTCTCATCAAAGTCAGATTAAACTTTTCCAGATGACACTTTATATGAGTTTTAAGGAAACACTATTTAGAATAACCTACAAAATTCAGTAATTTGTTAGCCACAAACATTACACTAAAAGTTTCATTTACTGCCAACCAATATAAACACATTCTCAATATTGTCCAGACCTTAGCCAACTTAATTATTTTCCATTATTAATAACACAGAACAACAATATCTACACATAAGCCTGGAATTCATTGACAATAGGACTCTTAACTTTTGAGATCTTTTAATTAGACCAAAGGGGACCTAAAAGATCTGCTTCACCAGCAGAAAGCCTACAGGTAAGCACTTCTAGATAGCAATTTACAGTCAAGAACTCTGCCTTTATAGCCCATCTCATAAATAATAGACAAGATCTACTGTAAATAATTTTTAGGTACTGGAAAATATCATAGGATTACAGATACGGGCTACACTACAGGGAACCAGACCTCTACATAAAATTTCCTTCATTTGAGGGGCTGAAGGGAAAGGAGTGTGCAAAGCTGATGATCTAAATCTCACAGTTCAAGTTTGTTTCTAATAACAGAAGCATCATTTACCACTGCCTGTTGAAGCAAGAGACTGTTTTGTCACAGTTCATAAATTGCTGAAAACAGTTTCCTTTTTGTGAAGTTTTATAATCAGTCCTTTCTGGCTTTATAAAGCATTCTCCCATTTAGTGTCTTCTATAAATCAAATGCCTCCCACTTGCAAATTCTAATTGCCAAAATAGTGACAACAGCTCTCTTTTAAGCAGATAGAAAGTACATTAAATCTGTTTTTAACACCCTGGTTTAACAGTTCCCGTAAGTGAAACGTCACCTGGCAACTTGAGAGAGAAAAGAGGACAATTTCAGTGACTGCCCCCACTACGTGTTTTCTTCACCCTTGTGTGGTAATGCATTTAGCATTAATGAGGAGTAAGCTTGACAAGGTACATTTCTGAGTCTGTAAAAACTTTGGAGTTTCAAAAGAACAAGCTAATAAAATATTTTCAAGAAAAAAGAGCCATCAAGGGGTGCTTCAGAACAATTATGGGCAAGCAGAATTTAAAGAAAACAGTAAGTACAACAGTACTATCCAGATCGTGAAGTCTGCCAGAAGTTCTGCAGAATCATAGGATACATGGTATTTCCTAGATGATTTGTCACTTGAAGCAATAGGATCGATGCTGAAATAACAATTTCAAAACTAAGGATTATTTGGCTCCAAGTATTTGTTTGGGGTATCAACTCATAGCATTTAACTAAGTCTGGGCTGAAAAATAATTAAATTCATTTGGCATTGACTGGACTTCTTTGCTACACCAGTGATAAAACAGCAGTGATCCACCAAGGTGCTCTCTATTTGAAATTCATTGCTCTGTTACACAGGCCACAACCACACTATAACACTGCAGGGGCACATTTTTAAAAAATCAGGTCTTGAGCACTTCACTCCTAAGAGTTTCCAGATTTCGTCCAGGAGCTACAGTTCTGTGAGATGCCATGCACCATTAAATGAGCAGGGGTGAAGAGACATGGAGATATGTGCACATCAAGCTTATCTGGGACACAGCAGAGTAACGTTTGCAGAATATTTTTTAAAACTCTTGTTTTGAAGTCATTCCAGTTCACTGTTCAAAATATGCTGGGAGCTGCGTGGGAACCTATGAAAGCCAGAAAGAGGAATTGAGTCTACAAGTTGTGAGCCTTGCTGAATTGGAGCTATTCTGTGCCTTGAAGAGGTTGAATTTCACTGCAGAGGAAAGACATTATGCCCTGTTCAGGTCATTCCTGCTAAGGTGAGTGAGCTGGACCTTGGTAAAGAAGCACATTCCCAGATGAGTTAGCAAATAAAAGAAAGGAATAAGGACATAGTAATAGCAACACTGAGTCAGATGAAGGACCAGCTGTTCAGTGTTTCAGGGAAGAACATGAGGAGACACTTTGGTAAGCAGTGTAAGAAACAGGACAAACACAGAACGGTGCCTCCAAAGCAGTGTTCTCCCAGTTTCCTAACAGTCAAAGACTTAGAGGTTTATTTGAGGCTATTACCTATTTAACAGCTGCTAAAGGACCTCTTAGTCCTGAACATCTTTGGAATACATTTGGGCTTTTACGACCTTCAGAAAACCCTGCAGATTCTACAATTCAACTTAGATTTTGCCTGGAGAAGTTCTTATTTTTTTGAAGTCCACTATTCAAATTCCATCGGGTGCCACAGGGATTTTTTGCTGTGACAAATACATTTGCTGTGACAAATACAGCTGCTCATTCTGTGTGATCTGTGATTTCATAATCTTGTTTTAGTCAATCTTCATCACCTTTTTCCTAGGTTCTCTTCTCTAATTTCTACTTAGCTTCTTCTCTTCTCACACAACGTAATTCAAAGTCTCTGTGCACTCTTCTCATCCTTTATTGCTTTACTATATCTTTTTTGAAGCAGGGAAAGAGAACTGACAGATTTAACACTGAGTGTAACATGAACCTATACAAACACAGGAATGTATTGTTTTGTTGACAAATCTTTTCGTAACAATTCCCAACATTCTGCTTTTTTGATCACTGTTAAACGTTGGGCTGATATTTTCAGAGACTCTTCAATTTAATTTCACAGTATAAGTCCATGATGTGCAGTCACTTTGAAATTTTTAATCTAAATTTTCATTTATCAACATTAAATTATATCTGCTCATTTATTTTTCTAACACATAGTATCATAGTATCCTTCTGCACTCTTTTGCAACTAGATTGAGATTTTATTATCCTCAGCAATTTTATATAGTCTACAATTGTCACTTCCATATTCTTTGTCTTTCCAGATCATTGAGAAATATGCTGAGAAGCAAGGTCACAAAACAAGGTCTTGAGAGACTCCAAAGACACAGCAATAAATGATCTCCTATTTCTGCTTTCCTTTTCTACTTCTGTTTTTTAAGCATCTTATGACATATCACATGATGATCTCATTTCTTTAATGACAACAAGCATTTGGCTCAAGACTTTGTGGAAAAGTTAAGGGATATTTGAGCAGAAACTATTGTTCAGATCACAGAGGTGGTTACTGTCTCCTTGAAATAATACATCACCCTGTAGGCTTATTGTTTACCTCTGTGGAAGAGGATAACATCTAGATATTGTTCTATTATCCTTGTGCTTCCTACCTATAACCTAAGTTTATTTCCTACTGAGTCATTGGGGCAGAAGTGAGACTAAGCTATCCATTTCTAATTTTTGGAGTTACCACTACAAATCTCTCTGAAATTGGTGCTTCTGATCAGCAAGTTTGCTGATGACACAAAGCTGGGTGGTGTCACCAACACACCTGCAGACTATGCTGCCATTCAACATGACCTGGACAGGCTAGAGAGCTGAGCACAGAGAAATTTAATTTAATATAACAAGGGAAAGTATAGAGGGTTGCATCTGGGCAAGAACAATCCCAGGTACCAGTATAGGCTGGGGACTCAGCTGTTGGAGGGCAGTGTAGGAGAAAGGGGCCAGGGGGACAGCAGGACGACCATGAGCCAGCAGTGTGCTCTTGTGGCCAAGAGGGCAAACAGCATCCTGGGGGTGGTTAGCAGACAGAGGTTCTTCTCCCCCTTTGCTCTGCTCTGGTGAGACCATATCTGGAGTATTGTGTCCAGTTCTGGGCCCCTCAGTTCAAGAAGGACACAGAGCTGCTGGAGAGAGTCCAGCTTAGAGCAAGGAGGATGATGAAGGAAGTGGAGCACCTCCCTTATGAGGAATGGCTGAGGGAGCTGGGTCTCTTTAGCTTGGAGAAAAGGAGACTGAGGGGTGACCTCATTAATGTCTGTAAATATGTGAAGGGTGGGTGTCAGGAGGATGGAGCCAGCCTCTTCTCAATGTCATCTAGTGATAGGACAAAGGGCAGTGGCTGTAAGCTGGAACATAGGAGGTTCTATATGAATGTGAGAAGGAACTTCTTCACAGTGAGGGTGATGGAGCACTGGAATCATAGAATCATAGAATCATAACGGAAGGGACCTGGAAAGATCATCTAGTCCAATCCGCCTGCAACAGCAGGATCACCTAAACCAAGTCACACAGGAACCCGTCCTGTCGGGTCTTGAACATCTCCAGAGAAGGAGACTCCACAACCCACCCTGGGATGGATGGCCCAGAGGCATTGTGCAGTCTCCTTCTCTGGAGATGTTTAAAACCTGTCTGGATATGTTCCTGTGTAGCTTGGTGTAGGTGATCCTGATGTGTCAGGGGGATTGGACTAGATGATCTTTGAGGTCCCTTCCAATCCCTAATGATTCTATGATTCTGGTAAGTATGAAAACAGGCTGATTAGACAATCTAGCAGAGATGATCTCTCAGAAATGTCTCATGTGAGATCCTTCAAAACTTCTGGACAAATCCCATCAAGCCCCAGTACTGTTAATTTTATCAGTTCTTCATCTTGAGACTATAGCTCCTTAAAGGTTATGCTGGAGAGGAAATCTATACAATTACTATCACAGTAGAGAACACCAATACAAATAATCTGACCAGATTTTCTACTATGTCCTTACTGCTTTTTGATCTTTCTCAGTCTTTCTCATTTTATACCATAGTCATGTATGTGCTTCATAGTGTCTTTGGCAAACCTCCATGAGTGGCCAGGGACTTGCATCACCAGTAAAGTCTTTAATTCCCCCCAGATGCAATGAAATCTCTAAAACAAGGGTTTTTTACAATTACATTCCACTTGATACTGAAACACCACAGTGATGTCTGAAAGAAACTCAAAGTTTTTGCTGCAAATGAGGATCATCTTGGTACACTTGTTGCACACATTAAATATCTATTCAAAATGTCACGTTTGGTATCTAAAACCAAAGGGTTTATTTCCCATTTGCTAACTCTGTGTAAAGATAATGGAAATGTTTGTACAATTTAGGATTACAATGTCTGTGGTAATGGGAAGGCCTGCTGGAATGTAGATCAATGTTTTCTGGTGATGGAAAATTTTATAGCCCAGTTGTTATATTTATGAACAGGGGACAGATTAAAACCTTCACAGGCAAGAGGCAAATAATAATTTATGAGTTTGCTCTTTTGCACTGGGCAGAGTTTATAATAACTTTTAAAAATCAGATTTTTTCATATCCATCCGTAAAAGCTGTGGGGGAGGATGCAGTTAAAGTATCTTGCAAATAAAGTATCCTAACTGCAAACTATTCTTTGTGTTTAAGAGTTTTACCTCAATACAGGGAAAGGATGGGAACACATTTCATTTCTTACTCTTTTGCTATTTAAGTAGAGGCAAAAGAGAGAGAGTGATATTTGAAGATTTCACTGTGCAATCAGAATATTATTAGAGTTAAATAAGGCAGCTCTTCAGAATGATACTGTAATGTAGTTCAAAACACATAGATGATGTCCTGAGAAATCAGAGCAATCAAACAAAAAAGCAAGATACATTCATGAACAAGAATGAAGACATTTTCTGATCTCCAGCACATAGGTTGGAATCAGTTATCATTTTGCAGTAAACCCATTTCAATTAATAAAGCTGAGGGAGAGACATCAAAGAAAAAGCTTTATAAGCATATGTTGGAAGCCTCAAGACACAGTTATTATGTTTGGCAATGAAGAGACAAAGAGACTTTTCAGGAAGATATGTTTTATCTTATCTGTGGTTCAGATTTCAGTTTTTTCTTCTTTTTTCCCCCTTTCCTTTTTCATTGTATTGACATTCAACATTAATAACACAATACTCATCCTACCACCGAAGCATCCACTTAGTATCTGCAAAGCTGACAACAAAATCTTTGTTCAAAGAAGCATATGGGGGATTTATAAAAGAAAGTATGAAACCCTTCACAGAAGGACAGACACCTTTCAGAGACCAGACAACAGGACTCTGAAGGAGATGCAGATATGCAGATGCTCTCAAGTCCCTATCCCAAGTGCTTTACTGCTGTGTTGATGTATCTATGGGAAAGAAAAGAGGGCTATCAAGAGGAACAAAACCAGAAATGTTGGATGTAATCCACCTCAGATGACAGATATTTCTATATTAAAAATATTCTCTATATTCTCTCATAAAATATAATTCATAATTACAGATTTTGTTATTAGGATGGGCAAATTAGATGCTATGTGTGCTATAATTGTGTTATAAGTCAAAGGGGGACATAGCTCACACATACCTACATAAACCTTTCCTCGAGGAGGTAATGTCTGTGAATGATCACAGATTCTTCTGTATTCTGATTAAGTTTCTCTGTGTTACAGAGAAACTTGAAGAGATATGGAAAATTCAACAAGTACACCACTCTAAAGATAGCATTAAGCAACAGTCACGCTGATGCTGGTGACTTCTATGCACTTACATTTTAGTTTATCATCTACTACTTGTCCATGAGCAGAATTGTGCAAAACTCAGTATAAGAGCAAAACAATTGGTCTCAGGACATAAACATTTCATAAACAGTTCCACTGCATTCAGTGTCTTCTAAGGATTATGCTTGTCCTTTTACGTTGAATTTGCAGTAAGCAATCAGAAATCAGTATAGATGTTACTTCCTAAACTGGTCTGCCCAATTCAGTAATAATCTGAAGCTGTGAGCAGCACACAAGCACATAAGGCAGCTTTTGTTTCAGTGCAGGGTTGTGCCTGCAACTGTTGGACACAATATCTACCCGGAAAACAGTATCAGTAGGTGCTATATTGAATGTCTCTACAAGAATAAACTTGTTACCCTCACTTATAAAACTGACCTTAGAGTAACCCAAAAGTTCTCCGTTAACAACAAGTAGAGCTAAAATCCCCAGTCCTAGACTTACAGAATGTTTGTTTTCAAACATCCAACAGACCTAAAAACTTAGACCAAGTCACTGAGCAGTGACTCACAAGATGTCTTTGTGCATATGTAGGACAACCACACCTGTAGCAACACTCAGGAAGGCCAAGCGGTGTCACAAGGTGGAGCATGACTACCTCTGGGAAGTAGGATTCCTAGCAGATCCTTGAACAGATAGGGAAATCTTAGGAGGCGCCCTCATTTGCAGTGTAGGACTGCCATGCCATTCCTCTATGCATGGAGTCCTGGAGCTGGAAAAAGCCTGTAGATCTGAGATACAAACAGGCCTGATTGCATTAACAGACCTTGAGGATCATAGTAAACCTCATCTGGGGACTCCACCTGCACCCTTGTCCCACCAGCACAACATGATACGAAGAGGGATGAAGCTTCGACTGAGTGAACTTCATGCTGAATGTGGGACAGGCCTGAGATAGCTAAATCTCAATGTTTACTGGTGTACTTTACTCACTAGAATGAAGAGTGAACATAGAAGTGCCAGACTGTTCTCCCCCAATACTTTAACACTGCAGGGGGGGGGGGGGGNCTACTGACAAGAACACAGCCTTTCCCCAGGGAATGCTCCTTGAGCAGTGAGTATACTCTATTAATGGAGTTCTCACTTCCTCAATCAATGCACGTAATTTGCTCACCTTTGCTGTACTTTTCATTTAGCTGTGTCAGACATAGTGTAAAATATGTAGTGTAACTTCCTGTTCCTGGATCTGGTTGTTATACTTCAGTTTGAAAACTGTTAGCTCATAAGATCGGCTGTTCCCTTCAGTAAGAGCTCTGCTAGGAGACCACTGTTGTTATTTTCTGATAAATAATATTTCTATAATAGAACCTATCAAACTCAAAAGCCACCACAATGTTAGGTCAGTTCCTTCACCTGAGATTCCTAAAAAGCATAACAGTATTCCTACAAACCTAATAAATGGAAAAAGAACAGAGTTCTGTAAATGCTGTTATTTCACCTGCTTTGCTTTTGTGACAAGAGCCTATTCCACAAATCATACAAATCTTCTAAACATTTACCCATCTTACACAGAAAGAGGTCCAAGGCTTTGATTCTTCAACACCTAGTGAAATTTTTAAGTCCTTAACCTCCCATTTAACGCCAGTAAGAGCTTCTAGCCTGGAGCACAGCATAATGCTGGATGAAAAGCAATACTCCAGACCACACAGCATCACCACAGATGCTTGTAAGTGCAAACAAGGGTGCTGCAGTGAACATTGTCCACACCACCATGTTCTGCCCTGTGTGGAGAAACCCAGACTGAACAGTGCTGGATGTTAGTAGCAGGTTTTCTGATTTGGTACCAAAACAGCCCATTTACTTGATTTTGGTTTGGGGGTTTTTTTGTACGCAACCGTTTTCTGATGACTCACAGCACGTGAAAAACATCATAACAGGTACTGTCCTAAGTTCCACAGACTATTACAAGCTACACCTGTTCCTTTTGCTTATACTAGGTTGTAAAGGTAACCAGAAACACATTTTCTTACTTTGAGCTTGATGTAGTCCTTATGAAAGCGGCCTCTAGGCATGCCAAAAGGTAGAATTGGCCACCAGATGTCACCCATCTTCTATCGGCCGCCCCTCCGTCAGTGTGAGGACTGGGGTGGATACAGGGCTCTCCAGAGCTGGGCTGAGCAAACACACTGCCTGGCCACCAGAAACCAGAGTCCTCTCCTCAGCACAGAAATACAGTCTCTGCCTTCGATGGCTCCCAGGTGCTGAAACCGTACTGGCCCGTGCTGGGCGCTTTAAACACAAGGCAGGGAGCAGTTTAGCACAACTCCTGGCGCCAACGCACACCTTGCGTTTGTGCGTGAGAACGGCCTTAGCTGAGGCGCCCAGTGTAACCACTGCCGAAGCCCCGACCCGCGCCCGTTATCGCGGCTCTGCAGCCTCTGGTGGAAAGCCCGGGAGGCCGCTGAGGAAGGACAGCTACCCGCGCTCCTCCAAACGTGAATGTCATCTGTCCCTGCTGCCCCTACCGCCGCGCGGGGCTCCGTCAGCCGCGGGCAGGTGTGAGGAGGCGAAGCGGTCAAGGCTGCCCCTGACGCGACGCGACGCGTCGTGGCTGAGCCGGCACTTTACACACGCTCCCTCCGCGCTGCCTCGGCCTGTCACAGGCGCTTCCGGCCGCGCCACCCGCCCCGCGCCGCTCCTGCACGCGGCGTTGCGCTGCGCCCTCGTTCTCCCGCTCTCTGTCGGCTGGCAGTTTGCAGACGCTCCCTTGCGCGTGCCCGCCCCTCTCCAGGTGGCCCAGCCCCTTCGGCGGGCGCGGCGGCCGCCCCTCAGCGCGCGCCGGCCTCCGCCGCGGACCATGGGCGATGCGCTTGGCCCGGCGCGGGGCGCTGCGCTCGGGCGGCGCCGGACGAGGTGAGGCGTTGGGTGCCGAGGTAGGGGTCTGTGTTAAGGGATGGGTTGGTGGGGTGCGGGGCCGCGCCCTGCCCCGCTACGGTGGGGCGCTGCTGCCACTGTTGCACCCCCCGAGGGCCAGGAGGGAGAGCGGCGTCCTGTAGCGCCCACCCGCCGCGGCCGTGCGGGGCGGGGGCCGCATCCCTCCCTCTGGGGGTGGCGGGGCGGTGCCGGCGCTGGGTGCGGAGTGGGCGGAGGGCGAGTGCCGAGGCGGCCCGGCGGGGCCCGTCCTTGCCGCGGCCCGTCCGCCCCCGTCACCTTGCGTAACGACCTTCCACCGCCGCGTTGCTGCCCCCCGAGCCTGGCCGGGCCCAGGAGGTCCCCGCCGAGCCCCGCGGTGGCCGTCCGCCCTGTGCTGGGGCGGGCGGAGGTTGAAGCGGGGCTGTACCGGCGGTAGCAGGATGAGTCGCTGGCGAAAGCGGTGAAATCTGCCCCTGACGGTCGAATTTACGGTGCCACACGCTCGCTGCTGGTTTCGTTTCCTCCTCAGACTTTGTAGTCCTTTAGAAAGCGAATTTGATAGAAAGATTCCTGAACACGGACACCTCGGTGCCAAATGTGCTTCGGTCTGCCATGTCCAGCGCTTCTTCACTGGAGGTGTGCTGAGCTTTGGATGGGAAATAACTGCCCATCGCTTGTCAGGATCGGTATTTCTTATACATCAACATCAGCGTGTGGTTTGGGCTTAGGGATTTATCTCGTACGAAAGGCACTGGCTGACGTGCGATCGCATGTGTGTGTGGACCTGCGTTAAATGAGGGGTTTGGGAACCTATTCTTCGTCTCCCTTGAGTTTTGGCAACTATTTAAGGTAAACTTAGTTTTTAATATATTTAGGGGTAAGATAAACACCGTTCTGTTTTGAAGAGTAAAGCCTTGGTGGATGGAAGCTTTCCTCACTGTTAACATGGGGAGCATAGGTTCCACCGTTTTCAGACAGGATGTAATATCAATCTCATCTTTTGAGTGCCTCTTTCCCTTTCATTAAAGAAAGAGAAGGTCAGTAAACCTGGGAGAATGAATTTTCAATTTCTTGTATTAGGTCGGTTAGTCTCCCTTGACGAGTGCAGCAAGAGCAGAACGCTCTTTAAAAGAAGGCTGACTCCTGAGATTTGTGTTATTCTAGTACGCAGTCTTATTTGTTTAAAAAGCTCTGTCGTTTTGTCTCCATGAAATAGTATGATAGTTTTTTCAGCAGCATGACTCATAATCCTAAATACAGAAATGAATTTTGACTTAGTGTGGTGTGCTTTATCTCAGTAAACAGCCTTGTGTACAGAAAATGCATGGTGCTCTATCTGTTAATCTTTGTCCTCCGTAGGACAGCAGTTGAAGATGTTTGCAGGCTAGAGCTATGTCTTTACTCCCAAATCTATGAGGTGATCTCAGGTCTTTCACAATACTTCTGCTATTTCATAAAAGACTGGAAAGCTTTCAGAAAAAGAGGAACCTGTTAGGTTTTTTTTACTTATTATAGAAACCATTTTGCCTGGGGACAGCAAGTCCAATTTAATCTTGAGTGGGTGATTTACCTTTTTCTTTCTTCATCTCTGTGTAATGACTCTGACTGTTTTTCGTGAGAAACTCTGCTTACTGCAACACCCACAGTTCGAATAGTTACTGGTGGCTGTACCAAGCCTAACACTAGGGGAAAAAACCTTAACTTTCTTTTCTGATGAGTTTGTTACATATAAGGTAATTCTCATTGCTGCATTGTGTTTTTTACCTGTGTGCAGTGACGTCAGGAATAGCCTACTCTTAAAATGACCCATGGAACACCATGTTTAGCGAAAGAATTGTCTGTTCTTTGTAATTTAATGCATGCTGACTGTTTTCTATTGCTTTTATGTAGAATACAGATTTATTTTATATGAGCAGAATAAGGATTAAATAAGAACATATGCTTCCTCTTTTCTGGGTGATAAATCCGTCTTGCTGTCCAGGGGGAAGGCAGCTTATACAGCGTGGACTGAAAAGACGCTGAAAGTCAAAGTGACTGACTATGGAACATAAGAAGATCAGGTTATTTAAGCTCCCAAAACTCAACTGCCTGAAACTTAGGAAACAGCCAGCAACACTGGGTGAAAATAATCTAAAATCCTTAATCTTCTTCGTGAAATAGAATCTGGCAAAATAATGAAGTGTTCTGAATTCCTAAAATGACTTGAAATTGGAGAGCAATTGTCTTTATTCTAAGTTATCTCCCTCCAATCAGATTCCCTTCCCTTTCCTTGTCTAAAAAAACCAAAAAGAAAGCTTTATACCATTAACTTCTGTGCTGGTGATAATGTGTGGGATTTTGTTAGCACCACTAATTTCCCTTCAAAATAACTTTGAATTATTTTGGTTGTGAGCTTATTCACAAGGCTTTGTTTTTGGCATTGTGTGCTGCTGCTATCTAACAACTTCACTCTGCTTTTGCTTCTGTTTAATGAAATAGCTTAGGATGCAGTTTTCTTCTTCATCTTGGCTCTAAAATTTTAATAGAACTTCAGGAGTAGTTTGTGTTAACTGCCCTTCACTGTTCCAGTGACTTGATTATTAGCGATGAAATAGGTGTCTTGAAGGCTTATGTGAGTGCAGTGTTCATGTTTTGAGCAGGTTGAGACCTAAGGAAGACTGTTAGTGAGTTTCATGAGAGAATGGGAGAATTAGTGTAGTTTTATTGGTAGGAAAGACAACAATAAGGGAGATTCTGTGGCATACATTATTTGTTAACAGACTGTCTGCCTTAGTCTTTGCTTAGTCTCTTAAATAGATGGTGGAAAGAAATACAACATGACAAAGCCAGATTCTGATAGTAGTTTAATTTATGTCACATTATTCCCTAAGCATCTGCATAACTCCTGTGCTTAGCCTGTTTGGAACCAGGGCAGAACTCCAGCAGTAACTCTTGGTAATGAACATCGGAAGCATCTGCTGAAGGAAATGAACATTCTGCACAGTGCTAATCAGCTGGGAATCTGATGAGTGGAAACTCAGGAATCGAGCAGTTTTGCTGTTACTGCATCAGTTTCCAAAAAATCTTAACTGATTGGAGTGGAATAAGGTCATCCTTGTCCTTTATTCCTCTCTGCTTCTGCTGTTAGTGTTTGTGCATCTCTGCATTTCATATACTGCATGTGCACTTAAAGCAAAAAACAAACCAAACCAAAACTTTTAAAATCTGTTTTTCCATACTTCAGAAGAAAAAGTGAAATTTTGTATTTACATCTATGTGCATGTGTGCACTCTAAAACCATCTTGTTTTCCTCCTGTAACCTCCGGTTGCTGGCATGTGTTACTGAAGCTGTAAAGGCTTAATTTCCTGAAGAGCTCAGACCCATAATACAATGAAAGATAACTTTCGTGATGAATTAAGTCTCATTCAGATTGTGTTTTGATAGTGGCTTTATTTCCATCACTTCTGATTCCATCTCTTTGGACTACTCCTTTTTTGTTCATTTGAGTTGATACCCACATACAGTAATTCATGACTACAAAGAAAGGGTTTTATACAAGCTTACGTTAATTCAAGGAAGGGGTTTTGGGTGTTGACACTTGATTGAACCACGCTTGAGGAGGAGCTACCCCAGTGATGAGAATTGGTGACACATGTACCGACACATCTTTCCAGATGTCAGACAGAGGCGTTTTGTGGCAGTCAAACTTTATTCGTGGTGAATAGCCTTATTCTTCTACTCAGACTAGAGTAGCTCAGCCCTGTTGAGGTGAATTTGTGTTCTTGCCTTCTAACATGGAGAATTCTTCTTTAATCAGATGCGTCCTTCAAACCCAAGGATTATGCATGTACTCAGGCCAGGATCTCACTTCTTTGAGGAGCTTCTGGTAAAATTACAGCATTTTCATATGTCTGTGCAGCTTGTGTTCCAAGGAGACATTGCAGTGAAAAAACTGAAACAATTAATTTGAGGCTCAGGGGTTCCCTCTTGTAGCACTCTTAAGTGCAAAGTCCTTTTCCCAAGGAAAGCCCAAGTCAATGCTGAGACTTGTTTAATTTATTATTTATGGTTTGTGTGAGTTGAGAATCCTGTGATCCTGGCCTTTTGAGTCTCTTACTCCTGGCTAACTGTATTTCTTCATACATCCCACAGGCATTCCAAACTGTTTAGCCTTGATTATTAGTCTAACCTACTGACATTTGTCTGATAAAAACCTGTAATCTTTGAAAACTATCAATCGTCTGTTTGGACCTTGTTGTCCTTTAGACAAAGGGGTTTTTGTTGATTACAACTAGCAGACAGAACCTAATTTTACTTTTATCAGTTGTTGACCATGGGATAATGTCGTTTATTGCATATACATTAGTACATTAGATACATATACAATACTATGTTATTGTCTTTGTATATAAAATTTTGCCTAACATTTCCTGTGCTTACAATAGTTTTATAATTAAAACCCTTTTCTTCACTCTTGTTAGAAATAGATAATGAAGTCTATCACTACTTGCTGAATGTAACAGGTTGTTTTTTTCCCCAGTACTTAATTTTTGTCCTGCATTTGATGGTGCTTTTCCATGGCTGTTCTTGGGCAGTGACGCACAGGGAGAAAAAACAGATTACCCAGGGAAGTTATGGATGTCCCCTCTCTGGAAATGTTGAAGACCAGGTTGGATGGGCTCTAGGCAACCTCATCTAGTGAGTAGTGTCCCTGCCATTGGAACTCGATGGTCCCAGAGGTCTCTTCTAACCTAAACCATTCTGTGATTGTTCTCCATTGCCTGTTCAGGCTGTGTTCCTCACTGCCATAGGAAGCACACAAGTCATGCATGCACAATGAATGGTACGGCATTTTATATAACCTGTATTGAGGTCCCAGCAAAGCATTTTGAGAGAGCTACTAATCTAGTAGTAGACTGGATATTAGGAAAAATGTCTTCACCGAAAGGGTTGTCAAGCAGTGGAACAGGCTGCCCAGGGCAGCGGTGGAGCCACCATCGCTCTGAGTATTTAAAGGATGTGAATGTAGATGTGGGGCTTAGCGTCTCATGGTTTATTGCTGGGCTTGGCAATGTTAGGTTAATGACTGGACTCGATCTTAAGAGTCTTTTACAACCTAAATGATTTAGTGATTTTAAGTGCTAATAAAAGATACAAGCCACAGTGAATTATCTTTCCTGCCTTATGTTATGTTTTGTGAACCAATTGGTTTTTGGACATGTGATATCTTAAAATTCTGAACCTTTGAACTCTATCACATTATGTGATCATCCTCTTCTCTGTGTTGTGGGGCCAAAGTGGATTAACACATTCTTACAGAAGATGTTTCTTAGTAGGAAGGTATCTGCATATGTTCACTAGGGCAATAGTTCTCTTGGGTTTAAAATTCTGTCTTACCCTTCTCTTAATTTACTGGGCTCCTCCTTGCTTTCTGTGTTTGTTCATTTTCTGCAGAGAACTAATAGAGTTCAGTGCAGCCTCAATGCAGTTTTTGGAGGTTTCCTTTGAGTTCTGAAGAGCATGTAATATGCATATGATATTTTAATGGAAAATAATTTCAAATATTCTGGAAGACAATTTCAAGTATCAAGGACCAACGTAATGAAACTTGTATTTTCTCTCTTATGATGACCTTTTTGTAAAATGAAGCGTAAAGTACGTTTTGATTGTAGGTGATCTAGCTGAAATGTTTCATTACATAAAATTTGTCTGCATAGGACCGGAGAGTTAAGAAAATATATATAACTCCTTTGTTCAATGAGTTTGAACATTGATATGGTATCATAGCACAAAAAACCCAAACCCAACCAAAACACCTCCCAAAACCTAGAATAAATGTGAGTAATGTCTCTAACCTGGTATTTGCCCAGATTTGAGATTGTTATTCATTCTATACCATGACATTGTAGCATGATTGTTATGGGTGCTGAATGAAGTTGTTTGCATGACCTAAAGAAAGCCCCACACTGTTCCAGTGCATTGTAGTATGAAGGCTATTTCTGCCTAAAAGAAATGCTTTTGGTACTAATATCTTGAAAATACTGCTCCAAATAACATGAACCATGAAATGGGTTCTTCTCCGAATCTTGTTTTTGAATTGTCTGTTTCTGATAGATGCAATTAAATCTTGCTGGTTTTAATAATTAAAATAGCAATATGTACCAAAAGTATAGAATCTGACTGGAAGTATTCACCAGTGGCAGCCAGATCTTCATTACTTTCAGGTTCTCAGGGTCAGTTTTCTTTCTGTCTTGCTTTTGATGTGAATTGTATATTAAAATGGGCACCCTTTTCCTAAAAAGATTATAGAATTACCTTGCTGTGTCTTTTGTTTGCTTATCTGATCTTGGAATTTTTGAGCCACTCAGCAAAGGAGCTTTCTCTCTGGAAAAAGAAGGTAAATTAAGCACACAAATACGTTTCCTGCCTAGGAACAAACAAAAATAGTAACGTAGACTCAAGGAGCTTGACAACAGTGTTCTCTGTAGGTGCTAATACATTGTATGTGGATACTAACTTTGCTGTCTACTTCACACATGCATAAAAACCCAAACTCAAAACCTCACTTTGTGTAGGGAAAAATGAAAGACAAAGATTTCTGAGTCTTAAACTCTCAGACTTCAGGCTATTCCACCAGATTATTCAAACTAAATTATTCCAACCAGTTCCTTACCACATTAATTTGTTTTGTAAGATCTTATAAGAAGAGTTTCCTTCCCTGTATTTCTCTTCATGAAGTGCAGTTTCTCAGTGCTATTGATCTTCCAAGAACATGGTGAAATGCAGCATCATTCCATTTGCCCTTGTATCTCTTAGTGTTATGCAGCTACTTTCTCATAGTAGACTGTAAGAAAAGCATGCAGGAGGAGACTGCTGCAAATGCTTCCAGTGGTTTTTTTCTGCTCAAGCTAACAGCTCTTTTACTAGAGATAAAATCTAGCCATGAACCCATTCTGAATAGTCAGTCTGATCTTAAAAGCCTGTAATCAAGTTAAATTAATATGTTATGGTTGTACTTTAAAATATTAGATTGCTATTCCTAATAGAACTCTTACTAGATATCAGGTGAGCTTATTGGTGAGTTCTAGAAAAAGATATTTGTCTTTGTTTTAATATAACCTCATGAAAGATAAATATGAATTGTGTTCTTTATAGATAAAAGAATAATCTGTAGTTGTTGTTAGAATACTTTCCCAGATGTTTTTCAGTGACTTGGCAAGTTCAAGAAATTCAATAATCAGTAAAATAAAAACTTCTGACTTTTTCATTGATGTAAGAAATGAAGCCAAGTCACCTGGGTGTTTGACAAATCAATTTGACACAAGTCTGTATCTAGATCTCTGCTTCTGGGGAAGCATATTGATCTCATTTTATCACCCCAGTTGTTAATCTTTGAATCTCTTAAGTGACTTTCCTTGGGCTGTGGCTTGATAACCTCCTAGATGGCACATGATTCCTTTCAGCAAAAGATTACAAAAACTTTCACTTAACTTACATTACCAGAATTCTCACCAGGGAAGTTAAAGAAGAGAGGTAAATTCTGACTGAAAGGAGATTCAGGTTTTGGTGTTTCTGCTGGAGTCCATTAATGCTTACGAGCAGCTGAGATGAAGTTCTGTGAAAACAGAACTTGCCCACTGGAAGTTTGGGATTTCAGTTCAGTGGTTGATACGTGCAGGTTGCTGAGTGTTCAGAGAGTGAGTTGTTGCAGTGCTGTTGGTGCTCTGTGAACAGTGATTGTGTGCCACCTGGCCTATAGTTAAGCGG
>VXBP01007878.1:1386556-1557674 GCA_013400115.1 Rhinopomastus cyanomelas
GGGGTTGGACTTAGATGATCTTTAGAGGTCCCTTCCAACCTGTAATGTTCTGTGATTCTGTGGGTAATGGAGCACTGGAAGGAGCTGCCCAGGGAAGTTGTGGAGTCTCCTTCTCTGGAGACCTTTAAAGCCCACCTGGCCATGTTCCTATGTGACTTGATCTAGGGGATCCTGCTCTGGCAGGGGGATTTGACTAGATGATCTTTCGAGGTCCCTTCCAATCCCTAACATTCTGTGAGTCTGTGAATGTAATATGTAATGGTGTAATGAGAATTTAACTGCAGTGATAAAGTTCTGTACTGGTGTAAAAGGCATATTGCAGTTTACTTAAGCTCTTTGAGTTGATGCTGCTTAAACCTCTGGCTCTGTATATCAAAACTAGTACAATGAGGCCCAAGTGAGCACTTAAACTTCCTTTGAGGGCTGTATTGCCTGATACAGAGCAAAAGCTTGTAACAGGTTTAGCTTCTGTTCAGCTTCTATTAAAGTCCTTGTACCTTGATTCATTTCCTGACATAGTACTTTCCATATGTACCAGTTGCATAGCTCATGCACTGTATAATGTTACAGAAGAATGTCAGTACTGATTAAGGTACTTTAAACATGTCCAAGAACACTTTCTTACACACTGAGATACTGGCATGTATGTGGCCCCATCTAGAGCAAAGAAAATGGTGAGACTTGTAAATGAAAAAAAGAAGCCTTTTTAAAAAGCTGTACTTAAAAGGAGTATAATAGTTTAAATATATTGGGGAAAACTGTTTTCCACAGATTTTACATTTCTGAGTCCAAAAAAGGGGTGTTAGATGCAAATCTGAAGGATCTGAACAAGTCATTTAGGCTTTATTCCCTATCTACCATTAGTACTCTGTTTTGTTAAAATTGTCGTGTCTCTATGCAGACTGTTGCTTCGACCTCAAGTCTTGTTTCTACTTTTCAGTATTGGTCCCATTGGATATGGCAAACTTGAATTCTGTTGCCCAGATGATCATCTGGTACTTCAGCATAAGGTGTTCAGATACTCTGTGTAACTTGGTAGTCTTATAATGATGTTTTTTTAAGTTTTAGTATCTTATGCTAATAAAATGTTCTGATCAGAGGAGAGTTAACTCCAGCATTTGACAGTTCTCATGTGGGAGTATCATTAGTCTTCCTGGTCTTCACCAAGACTGTGGTTGGATGAAATGTGTGCCTTCATGCCGATGTCTCTCCATTTCCTGTTAGTACATCTGTATTGGTGCAATGAACTGGCTGACAAACTGCTGTGGCTGTAAATGGCTTTCTGGCATTCAGTTGTTTGTATTTCAGAATGACAGCATTCCTCAACTGTCTTCACCTCCTTAGGTGTATAGGCTGGGGAAGAAGGCTGCAGTAAGATAAAGATACAGCTTTCAGTGGCAATGCTGCCTTGGGGTGTTTGAACATCAGCCTAATTTAGAAGATTGTGTTCTTACTACTCCTTAAAATGTTAGGTTGGCAGAGGGATGATTTTGAGTAATGTTCTATCTAGTAGATCAAACAGCCTCTCTTTTATCTAGGAAATTAATGGTTATTTTCCAAAAAAACTGTGTTACTATCAATATCCTTTTGAATGTTTGATTACCCAAATTTTAAAAAATCCTTCTCACTGCATAAATTCCTGATGCACAACTCGAGTTTCATGCCTTTGCATGACTTGAATGAATTGTGACTAAAGTTTTTTAAATGAAGGTGTGCTCTTGCCCTTTCACAAACTACTGAGTATTTTTAATTATGCTACCCACCTTATTCTTTAAATAACTTGAATTTTGACATTTCATTAAAAAAGCTGCTGATGCAGCATTGCAGTTTGGCAGAAATTACTTTAGGAATCCTACAGTGCTCAGCATGTCCACCTTCCCTGTGCTATAGGTATTGAGCCTGTTGCTCAGGATAAAAATTTTGTCCTGGCCACAGAAATGCAGGATTAAAACCTTTGAATTGTTTGTTTTGTAATGACCAGCTCTGTCATCCTTGTGTTTGACAAATGGAGGAAGAAATCTGTCAAGTGTTGTGAGCATACTTCTTTTTTTTCTAATTCTCACTTGGCTGAGTGCACCGCTGACAGTTGCCCAGTTTATTACAGTATTAAGGTCTTTACTGCCCTGCAAAATTTTTTTTATTGTATCACATAAAGTGCAGTAGTATTTGAGCTGTAAAACTAATTAAAATTAGATAAGTAATAATTGGGGAGAAGTCTTAGAAATTCTCTAAAATACCATGTAACAGGTTTCGAGGTTTTGGTCATACTTTCAAGTCACACAATCACAGAATCATAGAACATCAGGGATTGGAAGGGACCTCGCAAGATCATCTAGTCCAATCCCCCTGCCACAGCAGGATCACCTAAACCAAGCTGCACAGGAACGTATCCAGGGGCGTTTTAAACATCTCCAGTGAAGACCCCACAACCTCCCTGGGCAGCCTGTTCCAGCGCTCTGTCACCCTCACTGGGAAGAAGTTCCTTCTGATATTTATATGGAACCTCCTATGTTCCAGTTTACACCCACTGCCCCTTGTCCTATCACTAGATGACATTGAGAAAAGCCTGGCTCCATCCTGTTGACACCCACCCCTCACATATTTATAAACATTAATGAGGTCACCCCTCAGTCTCCTTTACTCCAGGTTAAAGAGACCCAGCTCCCTCAGCCTTTCCTCATAAGGGAGGTGTTCTACTTCCTTCATCATCTTTGTGTTTACTTCTGTCTTGGCTTGTGTCTGTCTCCTTTCTTCCCTGTTTTGTATAATTTAAAGCATGTTTCCTTCATCACTGCTGCTTAAATATTTCTATTACTACTGCCTCTGCAGTTTCTCATCCTAATAGACTGAAGTGCTAATCATATTGTTCTCTCCTTTCATTTGACCTTCAGGGGCTGTGTATGCACCTTATGCATTCTGTTTCGCTCAGCACTGGAGAGAGCCTTCCCCTAGACTCTGAAGATTTTGGTGACTAAAATCTAATATTCAGCAGATAGATTAAAATTAATTCTCTCTTAATTCCAAGTGTGCTTATCTTGGGTTTAGATTTTTTTGTTTTGTTCAAGCTGGGTTTCAGTTATGTGTGAGAAGTGTTTGGGGTATCCTCTGCTGTCCTCAGAAAAAAGCAAAATCTTCCTTCTGAATCCACACTTCTCGATGCCTTTTGCCTTTTTTCTCTAAGCAGCTTGTCTTCAAGGATGAGATTTCACCATATGACTTGGAATTTTTTCACATGCATTACACTTAAGATTTACTTCATGATTTCCCACCCCCTAAAGTGTACTTGTGAAATTCTTCATCATGTTTATTAAATCATTTCAGAAATGTCCTTATTTACTGTAGTTTTTGACTTCTAGAATTAGGCTAAAAGAGAACTCCTCATCCGTCCCCACTCACCAAACAAACCTGGATGGAATTTTTTCTGTACAGTTATGTTGAAGTAGGACAAGTCTCTGAATGTACACACAGTCATGCCAACTTCTACAATCAGCAAGTAATAGTTACAAGATGAACTAGAACTTTCCTTTCTACTGCATTGCTCATCACTTACCAAAACAGATGGTTTCAAGCATGTATTATGCCTTCAGAAGGCCAGGTGGTCTTGCATCTTCTTCGTGGTATCAACAGCTTTTTCACACAGATTTTCTTTCTGGTCTGTTTTTCTGATGTCTTCAACTAACCGTAAGTAACTCTCTGATATTATTGAGGCCGTTTTTACTCAGGTCTGACTCTTGTGCCAGTGCACAAGCTTTGAAATCGGCAGAAAATGAAAGTAACACATTGAAGCTGTGAGCAATCACCAAGTGCCCTGTAGTTTGTCTGGTTCTGCGGATTTATTTTTTCTCTTCTGAGGATTATATACACTGGAATTGCCTCTCATATTTGTAGTAGTATTCTCAGTGTCTCATTGCAGTAATGTGTTTGGCTAGGTTATTCTAAATGTTGGCTTTCTAAGGCCACTGAAACCCCCAAAGAAGCCAGTCAGGATAAACAAATGAAAACATTACAGAAAAACATCTAGTTTTGACACTTTCAATTGTCTGAATAGTCTGTGAGAAAGTTGAGCAGAGCAAGACATGAAATAAATTCTGAATTTGAACAATGTTTTAAGTACTGTCTTGTGAAAATTCTGGTAAATCACTTATAGCTATTGCATTTTCATAATTAAGCTGCTGCCTTTGTAACTGGACTTGTTGAGTCCCTCTTAGAACTTTCACTGTGTACAGATTTTAGGTGGCTAATGTGAAATTGTTAATGTCTTAGCAGGTGGATACTTTGAGCCGTGCATCAGTAGCTGGTTTTGCTTTTTTTTTTTTTAAAATTAGAATAAAATTCTTCCAATCCTGAAAGATCTTACAAGACGATAGGTGGAGGGAGATTTAGTGCTAATGGTGGTGATGTTGTTCTTAAGGAGTTTTTAAATTTTTAAATTAACTGGTTGGATGCTGCTCCCTCTGAGGTCAAGCAGGAACAATACAGTGAATGGGGAAGAGGTTAGGAATTAAGTGAAACATTACCTATGGAGAAAAAACTTCATTTCTCAATTGGCTTGAAGATCAGGTGTTTTCTCAGATTTGGGAAATAAAGGAAAGTCACTCAGAAATCATATGCCAAAATAACTGTATGCAGTCATAATTTTGGGATTAAACCTCAAGTTATACACCAAATCCAAACTGTCAGATATGTCTTTTCTCAACATTAAACCATCAGCCGAAGTTGGATTAGAACCTGGAAGCTATTCAGTGATGCAGAATTTCTACAGCTATTCTACAGAAAACTGTAGAAAGAGCTATCAGAAGGAAATGTTGAAAAAATACTTTTTTTTGGGTGAGGCTATTAGCATGAGCAATGCTTCTCTGTACCATCAGACTTAATGAATTTAAATGATTGACTACTGTTGAGATTTTTCCCCCTTCCCTCTAATCAGAGATACTGTTGTAGTTCAAGTACAAGTGGTTCAAATTTATCTCTTTCCTGCAGTGGAACAGAGTTGTAAGCCAGTAGGCCAAGCTACAATACAGTGGTCGGGTAACTTCTGTTGGATCCTCATGGCTATAGCTTACAAAGCAAACGGACTGCTCTGGATGTTGAAATGTGCTGAGATAATGCCTTAAATAGTTTTCTGCAGGTTATTTGTCAAGTTGTGACTGTTTCAAAGATAAATCAATGTAGCCCAGTGATGCAGAGTTTAAAAAAGGCTTTTTGGATCAATTTATCTTTTAAAGATGCGTCTGCCAGCACATTTCCCCAGTGAATAGAAAGAAATTACTATTTTCATAATATTAGAAAACCTGTTCCATTGTCTTTCTCTGCCTCTTTCTCTTTATTAGCTATGACTAAACAGTAAAGAAATCCATTCAGTGTGGTAGTGTCAGTATAGTGGTCTCTCTTTTCCTCTCTTACTAGTACTATGGTACTGTTTCAAAGCCATTTAAATTCTACTCAAAGCTGTAAGTGATCTTTTTGGCAGCTTTATGCATTTACATTAACTGCAGGATTGTAATAACTTTCAAATGGATTGTCTGAATTTTTTTTTGTATGTATTTATAGATGAGTATTCATGTCTTAGAGTTGTGGGTTTATTTCATCTCTTGTGCCTTTAACTGGCTAAAATTAACTTAGTTCTAGGAAAATATTTCCTGATAAAAGCTGGGAGAATGGATGCTGAACCTGCCCTGGAGGTACATAAGGAAATCGGCAAGTAGAAGTAATTCTGGGCTTGCACCTCTGACATAAAGTGTCTTCATCTAATTAAACATTAGACACTGTATTGCATACCACAACCAAATGTCATCCTTGCTACTGATGGAAGTTCCTTCTGAGGCAAATCTTTTATCAGTGTGTGTGTCCTGAGAAGTCTCCTGTCTTTGTCTTGTTACCTCAAAATACAGATGTTTGCTGTCACAGTTCTAGAGATGGTCAGTCTTGCCTATTGAATTTCCTTTGTGATTCTGGAAACCACTTGGGTTTACAACACTAAACAGGAATGCAGTTGGATGTGTCTTACTGTAGATGTTGGCTAGCGTTTAGAATGCACCTACAGTGGAAAGATGTTATCTAGATTATAACCATAGCAGCTGATCTTTAGCTGTCAGTGGCACTAGTTTGTCATAACTGGGGGTATTTTTTAGAACTAGTTTTTGACATTGCAGAGGAGGAAGGAAACCTCAATGCTTATGTTTATATTGCTTAAAATACGTTCACGTTGTTGAAACACTTAAAAACCTGCCACGACCTGATGTGTTTTGAATGGATCATGTAAATCTTGTCCCTGTGATTTCAGCTAATACTTGAGAAATATACAGATACTTTGTTGTACGGGTGTGCTGGTTTTAATCTCAGTTTAGCACATGACAGAGCTTTTAGTTGGTGTACTGTGAAGTTTCCTGCTAGAAGGGACCTGTTTGGTGTTTTATTTTTTCTTGTCTTCCGTCCGTACAAGTATGAACAATATCTATACTGGTTTCTGTTGTGGTGGCAAAGAAGTTTATTAACATTAAGTTTTATGTGCCCTTTTAGAGAATACTTATTGAAGCAGATCTGTTTGTACTTGTTTTTGGGAAACCATTTCATTTAATGATGTTGCTTCAGTTTTATATCTGTTTCTAAGAACTGATTTGTGTTCCCAGCACCGGAGGGGGAAAAACTGAATGTGAGTACTTGAGAACATGCCAAAGAGCATGGAAGATGGAGTTCCAGGGCTGGTGAAAATTTAAGAGGACAGTAACAGGTATTAAACAGAACTACATAGCTTCAGATTATATGATCCTGTTCAGCCAAGTGCAAAGTTACCTCACGAGATTTGTCCCTTTTTTTTTTTAATTGACTCAAAAAGATTGAGAGGCACAGAATTACTTAAACTGAGAAAGTTCAGAAAACTGTGGTAGGAAGGTGAGGAGAATAACTGTTTGATGTGGTTCAAACTGTAAAACATAGGATTAAATGCATGGCAAGGCAAACATAATCTCATTTTACAGTTATGTAAGACCATTTAAAGTGGGTCATCAGTGTTGGGGAAAAACATGCCTTCATTTTCTGGGCTTTTTTTTTTTTTAACCTGCCACTTAAGGTTTTTCCTCCTCCCCTTCCTGCCCTAGAAGGAATGCTTTCCTCTAGGGATAAGGATAGGATGAAGCTAAATATATCACTTGTCTACTTTATTCTCCATCACATGGCTTCAGTGATAATCACTTGTTTGAGATTTACCTTCAGAGATTGCACCTGATACATGGTGATGTGCATAAAAATATATATACAAACACATAGTGATTTAAAATTCATTCTTTATTGTACTTTGTTTCAGTTTACAAATTCCTGTAACAGTTAAAGGTATTTTATGTATTCTGTAAATGTTATGCACTTATGGAAAATTGCATCTTGAATCTTCATTATCTGTGTGATATTGAGGGAAAAAATAGCTTAAGATCTTGCTTGAGAGTTGAAGTTCTTTTGTTTTCTAGTTTCAACTTATATATAGGAAGGTTAAGTTTATCTTTGAAAGTACAGTGCTTTTCAGGGAATGAGTGGAAGTTGAGAGAGTTTGAGGGCCAAGCCCTTGTGTCTCCAGTTACAGATTTTTGGCTGATGTTTGTTTGTTTCTTTTTCTGAAGCACCAAGTAGAAGAGTCTGGAGAAGGCCAGACTGAGAAAGAGGACAGTGATTACATGCTTCTGCAGGAGAAAGAAACTTGAGTGGTAACAGAGAGCTTTTAGGTTGAAAATGAATACCTCCTTCAATAGCCCTTTAGAACAGAGAGATACCAAGGGAAGTCCATCTAGGTGTCATCTGGACATCCATCCAAAATCTTAGACATCAAAAGCTTACTTACCTCTTTTTACTCTGTTTTAGGTAATTGGAAAGGGCTGAAATGTTCACTTTCCCATTTGTGATGGGAACTATGCAATGATAAGGAAAAAGTGCACATGGTGTTCAGACTATAGCTCTTCCTTTGATACTCTCAGCACTGTCAGAATTGGCACAATCAATTGCCAGCAGTGGAAGTTGCGTCCAAAAAATTCAGCTTGCTACTTCTGATGACTGAGATAATTTACTTTGACTTTTCCATTCAGCAGCTAACTCCTATTGATCCAGTTTCTAGTTGAACCTGTATTTAAATTCTTTGTAGGAGTTGACAGTAAAATGTTTCCGTTCACGCTGTAAACTGCGTGTTGTCAAATAAACTGGTAACCGGTATAATACACATCAAATCAGCATCTGTTCAAGCTTTATGCAGAGCCTGTGATCAAGTACTTGATAGCAAGCAGAAAAGAGGAACAGAACAATGGTAGAAAAGATTCCTGCCATTTTGTTGGAAGGGCTAGTTTATACTGTCAGAACTGTGCTAATTGAAACAGCTAGACCAGCTTTGTAACTGAAACAGCAAATTACTGCTTGCCCAACTTACCCTGTCTGAAATGTCTGGGTAACACTCTGGTTAATTCCATGGGCATACATGAGGAGGCAGTGACTTCTTATTGGAAAAGTCTTTCTGACCTCAGGCTGTCACATTCAGAAATTCAAATCAGTTGTACTGAATTATATTTTTGATGTGATTTACATTTATCAAATCACTAAATCATTTTCCCCTTAACTCTGTACTATTTTGACTTCCCTGCAATAGCTTCTGTTGCCAAAAATGGCTGCTTGTAAGCATGAGCAGTTCTTTGTTTTCTAAATTATTCTTCTTCATGATCAGGAGGAGAATAAAAATGTGCTCATACTATATTGGGAAGCACTCTTGGGAGGTAAGAACAAGGGAAATGAAGCTTTGAACGAGTTACAAGCACTAATGGTTCCTTAATATTAGCTGTGATGTAGAATGTTGTGGAGTGTGGACAAAGGGGAAAAAGGGCGTAAAAGCAAAGACTAAATTGAGCTTCATTAGGGTCAGGTCCTTCCATAGTCAATAGAGAGGATGATGCTTTTTTGCTTTGAATCACTCCCTTAAAGAGTCATAGAATCATAGAACATCAGGGATTGGAAAGTAATTGTGTAAGTTTCTTCTCCAGCATAACCTTTAAGGAGCTATTGTCTCAAGCTGCAGAACTGATGAAATTAACGGTACTGTGGCTTGATGGGATTTGTCCAGAGGTTTTGAAAGATCTCACGAGACATTTCTGAGAGGTCATCTCTGCTAGATTGTCTAATCAGCCTGTTTTCATAGTTACCAGAATCATAGAATCATTAGGGATTGGAAGGGACCTCGAAAGATCATCTAGTCCAATGCCCCTGCGACAGTAGGATCACCTAGACCAAACTGCACAGGAACACATCCAGGAAGGTCTTAAACATCTCCAGAGAAGGAGACTGCACAACACCCCTGGGCCGTCCATTCCAGTGCTGCATCACCCTCACTGTAAAGAAGTTCCTTCTCACATTCATATAGAACCTCCTATGTTCCAGCTCACACCCACTGTCCCTTTTCCTATCACTAGGTGACACTGAGAAGAGCCTGGCTCCATCCTCCTGACACTCACCCTTCACATATTTATAGACATTAATGAGGTCACCCCTCAGTTTCTTTTTCTCCAAGTTAAAGAGACTCAGCTCCTTCAGCCTTTCTTCAGAAGGGAGGTGCTCCACTTCATCATCCTTGTTGCTCTGTGCTGCACATGCTCCAGCAGCTCTGTGTCCTTCTTGAACTGAGGGGCCCAGAACTGGACACAATACTCCAGATGTGGTCTCACCAAGGCAGAGTAGAGGGGAAGAAGAACCTCTCTAACCAACCCCATTCTGATCCACCCCAGGATGCTATTGGCCTTCTTGGCACATTACTGGCTCACGATCATGCTGCTGTCCACCAGGACTCCCAGGTCCCTGTCTCCTACACTGCTCTCCAACAGGTCAGTCCCCCGTCTGTACTGGTACCTGGGGTTGTTCTTACCCCAGATGCTAGACTCTCAACTCACGCTTTTTAACCTTCATTACATTTCTCTCTGCACAGCTCTCTAGTCTGTCTAGGTTGGTCAAGCGTGACTTTCCTTTTGTGAAGCCCTGCTGACAGTCTCTAATAACCCTGTTGTCCTTGATGTGTCTAGAGACAGTGTCAAGGATAAATCATTCCATCACCTTTCCTGGGATGGAGGTGAGGCTGACCGCTCTATAGTTACTTGGGTCCTTCTCACCCTTTTTGAAGATTGGAGTGACATTTGCTATCCTCCAGTCCAGGGGTCCTCAAACCCCAGCCCGCAGGCCAGATACAGCCCCGCAGGGTCTCCAATGTGGCCCACCAGTATTTACAGAACCCATCCCCCTGCCAGGGGTTGCGGGTGCAGACTGAGCAGCCACAGATGACTTCCTGCCAACTGCACGGCCGTGCTGAGGAGCAAAAGGAGTTTCAGATTAGATTTAAAGACTTTCGTCTCCATGAACAGGACAGACAGCTTTTCTGAAACCCATTTTCTGTTGACATTGAAACTGTTGATCCGATTTACCAAATGGAATTGGCCGAACTACAGGCTTGTGACTTGCTGAAAGATGCATTCACATCAAGCAGCCTCACTAATTTCTATGCATCTCTCCCCTCAGAGACCTATCGTAATCTCAGGAGCCACGCACTCAAAATCGCAACTGTCTTTGGCAGCACCTATGTCTGTGAGCAGACTTCTTCCTGAATGAAACATCTGAAATCCAATCAGATCCAGACTAACTGATGAACACTTGCATCACTTGCTACGACTAGCAGTGACAAGTATGGAACCCAACACTGACCATCTCATTAGCCAAAAGCAGGCCCATAGACAACATTGAAATATTACTTGTTTTTGTTGGTTACAATTGTTCTTCATTTTAAATATTGCATTCTTTTTCCTGTTTTTTGTGCACTACTGCAAATAAAATATGTGCAGTGTGCATAGGAATTAGTTCATTTTTTCCCAAACTATAGCCTGGCCCCGACAGTGTCTGAGGGACAGTGAACCAGCCCCCTGTTTAAAAAGTTTGAGGACCCCTGCTCCAGTCCCTAGGCACCTCTCCTGATTCCCATGACTTAGCAAAGCTGACGGAGAGTGGCCTAGTAATGACTTCTGCCATCTCCCTTAACAATTGCATCCCATCAGGGCCCATGGATTTATGTACATCCAGCTTGCTCAACTTATCCCTAACCCAGTCCTCACCAACCAAGGCAGGCTTCTCTCTTGCCTCGACTTCATCTGGAGCCTCAGCAGTCTGGGGTTTGATATCAGGGCAGCCCCCAGAAGTATAGACAGAGACAAAGAAGGTGTTCAGTATCTCTGCTTTTTCAGTATCTTCTGTCTTCAGGGCACCCGCCTCATTCACCAGGGGGCCTACATTGCCTCTAGTTTTAGTTTTAGCTGCAATGTATTTGAAGAAGCCCTTTTTGTTGCCCTTGACTTCCCTTGCAAGGTTTAATTCCATGGAGGCCTTGGTTTTCCTAGTTGCGTTCCTACATTCTCTCAGTAGAGCCTTATGATCACCCCAAGTGGGCATTTCCTCCTTCCATGACTTATAGGCTTTCTTCTTCGTCTTGAGTGTGCCTAGCAGCTCCCTGTTTAACCATGCAAGTCTTCTGGCTCTCTTCCTTGACTTCCTACATGTTAGAAAGCTCTTATCTTGGGCATCAAAGAAAGAGGAAGAAGGGCTAAGCTAAACAGCTCTTGTTACCAAAAGATAGATTTTTCTCGTTTTCATTTTCACTAGCTGTGATACACACCTGACCCATCTGTTAGCTTGGTTTGCGAAACAAGCAGAAAGCTAATGTAAGAAAAAGGCTCCTTTTGTTTTGAGAGTCTGAATCAGCTCAAGGGATCTGTTGATTTGTCACATCTAGCACAAAGGAGGGTATGAGAGTGGGTGGCTTGGAGCAGCAGAGTGAGAAGAGTGGAGGCTAGTCTGTTCCCCAACTGTGAGTCAAAGCGGGAAAGAGCAATAGAAGAGTCAGATTAGAAAGGGCTCAGCTCAGCTGTATTGTGTGGCTGGCTGTCTCACACGTGCCAGGGCCTCCAAGGAACCCTGGCTATGGAGGGGCCAGATGACCCATAACTTCCCCTTGTGCTGTGGTTACAACTGTTGCTGTCATAGTTGAGTGTTACCTTTTCCTTCCTATCCTTTCACTCTGTGTAATCTTGCTTTTATTTGAAAACAGGAGAAAGGGGATGCTTAGTAAATCTTTATACTTCATTAGGTAACAGTCAGTAACTAAATGATGGGAGAGTTTCTGTGGCAAAAAAGTCTGACTTTAACTTCTCAGTTGTTTCAGTATGTCACTGCTGTTCACTAATATTGCTGCAGTATTTTTTAACAAGCAGTTCCTCAAAAGTAAGGACTATCCAGGAATTTTCCTTTAAATCTATGCTCAGAAAGAAGGCACTTAAATATACTGCAGAGTGAGAGTCCTGCCACACCTGTAGCAGTGTCAAGAGTTCAGTGCTGAACTTAGTGGAGCTTCCTTTCACTTGTATCACATCTGGGTTCTTTGCATCTTGGCAGGCAGTCAAAAACCGATTTAGCCCTTTACAGGAATTAAGCATTGCACTCAGACATCATAACGCAGAAGACTGTGTCCAGTGTATGGTGTGAAATTAATCAAAAGGAAAGAAAATTAATGACCTGCTGTGGTGCCATCCATCAGGATATCGCTCAGCAGGTGTGAAATTAGCCTGCCTTGACTGTGGATTAAATTTAACGGCATGACGTAAAACTACAGAAACAGTTTCCGTTATTACTAGGGAGCCAAGCAAGTGTCCTTAAAGATTCCAGCTTAATGAACTGCTTACGCCATACCGTGGATAGTCCTATGATCATTTAACAGCATGAGTTTAGATTATGTTCTGTAAGAAGATCAAGTATTACTATATCAGTAAAATGTTGAAGGCAGGCCACAGTAACTTAGTTTTAATTTCTATAATTACTGTGCACCAGATGGTGGACATTATACTTTTTTCCAGCATAAGCACTTCAGCTTGCATTTAAGCAGTTGTGATCTTTGTTTACAATTCATCAGATTTCAACCTAGATGATCAGAATTCCTTTGTTATGGCCCATTGTCACGACCTTCAAAGAAATGCTTAGCCTAAACCTCACTATCGCTACTGTTACAAAAAAGCCTTCTCTATTCCTTTTTTCAGATCATAATTACGGCCTTAGCATGTTAACTATTCACTAAACATTAGATGCCTGCTAACTTTATTTTGGAAGAAGTATCTAATGCTAATTAATATACTTAAAGCTTTATGTAAATCATGGTTAATTTAAATATCAGTACTCAAAAGATGCAAAATGCATTGCATGTTATTAACAGCTCAAGAGAAATGAGGAAGATGAAGAAAATATGTTCGCTGATTTGAGTCTAAAGATCTTGATACTCTGGCAGCTATATTCTTCCTCTGTCCTATCCTGTTTCCTTGAGCGCTTTTTCCTCTGTCATTGCCCTGATTATTTTGGTTTTCTAAGTAGAACATTTATCATGGTTGTGGAAGTTCCCTTTGACTTCTGAGTTCGTGTATTTTGCTGAATATGCCTTGAGCATCCTTCTCTGTAATGTTCAGAGTCATCTCAGTCCTTTTTAGAACTCCTGATGGTTTTGCCCTTGGCAGAAAATAGTCATGTATGATTTTTTTCATCTCTTCTCCGCCCTCCCCATTAAATTCCAAATATGCATTTCCAGGAGTTAGGGAAGTTGTCTCTTTGTGATTAGGAGGAAGATTTTGTTAAGACTTGCACAGCAGCTTTTTTTTAAGGAGGACTGGCAGGCATACTCTGAATATATTTTCAGGGTAAGGTGTCCACAATATATTGGCATATACTTGATTAGCTGGTCTTTACAGGTTTATTTATTACAGGATTCTTTATTATGGAGCATCCATGATCTGTAAAAGCAGGGTTTTTCTGTTGTTTTTAGGGTCTGTTGTTTTAGAGTTACCCCACTTAGCTACTGTGTCACACGCAGTACTTCCTTCGAGGATCAACCCATAAGTTTCAAAGATTATGGCATCTGTACTGTTCTGGATCATAAATGAAGAGCTCTGTTGTCCTTTTAAAGAATATTCGAGTAGAGCTCACAGGATGCTTTAGAAGTTTCTTCTTTCTTTCTTTCCAGAGAAAGAGTCTTGATACCCCTTTCAAAATGGGGAGGTAAGGAAGTCATGGCAGCCTCATACTTTGTGACATTATAATCATTAACAATATGGGTTGAGCTTTTACCAGTGAACAAAGGTCAGATGATTGCTAAAACAGTCATACTTCAGCTGGACCTTTGGGCCACTTACCTGCATTAGAGAATCAATATTTTGATGAGAGTCTGTGACCAAACTTGCTCTGAAGTTGTAACATGATGCTCTTGCAACCTTGCTTATGTTGGAATCAGCCCTGGGATACTGTGTTCAGTTGCCTGCCTGCAATTTGCGTTTTACATTACTGATTTATTTAATTGTACTGCAGCCTGTCTCCTGTTGATGGCTTTTATAGTCATCTAAGCTTTTATGAATAATCTGTAGCCCTGAGGGGGCACAGAGAAGAGGAAAAGAGATAAGTTTAACTCTTTCTGTGGAATTTGTCCTATAGTGTTTGAAGACAACAGAAGAGTTAAGCGGGAATGTTATGGCAACCACAGCAGCCAGAGAATTTTAACTGTTCTGGCAAACCTTTTTGTGAGCCCATTGTGCTAGGAAGAAGGCCTTGCCCATCTGTTTTCCATGGCAGGCTGCATATATTCATTCACACAACTCTTCATTGTGCCTTGTATTCCAAATCACAGAATCACAGAAGGTTACAGGTTTGAAGGGACCTTGAAATGGGTTTGTGTTGGATGGTGTGTTTTGATTTGTCCTCTTATAGCTATAATGTCCTGTCATGAAGGAGCATGAAGCTAATTAAGATGTCATGACAGCAGTGCTTGATGGTTTATGCAGCACTACTATATTGTTGTATGAAGAGAATTCTCTGCATTGCCTGTAACAAGTCTATACAAAATTAGTTCATCAGACTGCTTAGGATTAATCAGTGTGATGTACATGCCTGTAAATATGAGAGGAAATTCCTGAGAAGGTATTTGGATTTTTCTTGATCCAGGGTGACTTGAGAGTCGGGCTCCAATGGGGAGCCCACAGCCGTTTGATTTTATTTGATCCCAAGGGTAAAATTAAGATGCAAACGAGGTCAGATGCTGTCCACTAGTTGCTTTTATTGATTAGGGGATTGGAGAAGAGGCTGGGGGGTGGAAAGAGCAATAGAAGAGTCAGATTAGAAAGAGGTTAGGAAGATAACACGGAAGAAGTAAGAGCAAGAGCAAGGAAAGTCACTGCCCTGGGTCTTCACAGCATTCTATGAGGTCTGTCTTCAGGTGGTCTTTGGAGGTGGGCATAGTCTTTTATCCAGGGTATGTCATCCATATGCATGAGGGGGCATTCAGGTCAAACTTGTTTCCAGTAAGTGTTTTGCATGTTCATGAGGAGGAGATGTCCAGGTATGCATATTTATGAGGGGAGCCAGGTAGTGAAGCTGCTGTTCCATATTTGCAAGAAAGGGTGAAAACCACTATGTCATAGTTTTAGTTGCTTGGGCATTGGGAGCTGTAGTATCCAATAAGCATAGTCTAGTGTCCGATAAACATTATCCAGCTGATTGCTGCTCTTCAGGGTTCAGCAAGTTGTGGTGTCAAGCAGCTTTGAGACAGAGTCCCCCTTAATTTAATTCAGTTCTTCACACTGAGGACTGCAGCTGATGTTGCCAGAGATGGGCCATTGCAATCAGGCTGGTCTAAGGGAAACAAAACCAAGAACAAAGCAAAACGAACTTCTGCTGGTTCAGTGGGATTTGTACAACGGATATTGACCCAAATAGAAGAAAGGGAACTACCTGTTCTGGTTGCAACCCATGTTTACAGAACATTTGCTCATGTTCCAGGTTATGCTGACAATACTTGAGTTTCTGATGGACTCAGAGCACATGAGGAGTTGAGTCGGGATCCACTGATTAAGTTGTTGCTCTTGGGGGGGGTGGGTTTGGGCTGTTTTTTGATTTTTATGGGATTTTCGTCATTCTGTCTGGCTTTTCTCATGACATTTTCTGTATTTTCTCAGACTGCAGTCAATAAATGTCCCTTCCCAAGAGAACTGCCAGTCTCTAGACTTGTGATTATTGTTGTATGTCAGCCAGAGATAGATAGAAACTTGTTATATAACAAGTGAAAACTTGTATTTCATAAGAGGTTTATTCTGCATGACAAAAAAAATCAAACTTGTTTAATTAGTTGTCAACTTATTTTAGCCTCTAGTTCATTATGTGTTAAGTAGGTTTATGCTACTAATTCACAGAGCTCATTACAGCTTATAAACGTCACCATAAAATTAGTCAGAGTGTTAAAGTGTCTTGCTGTCATTAGTTATCCAGTTGGCTTTGGCTTGGTGACAAGTGTGTAGATATAGTGTGAATTTTACAGTTAAAGGTGTCATTGGACTTGGATAGTGCACAGCTGCTCATCATGGAGAGAGACAGCCTATACCTAAAAGCTGTAGCTGAAACTTCTCTCTGATCATAGCTTCTACCTGCCTCTCCTCATCAGCAGTGTCAGTCATTGTACTGAACCAAGTGCAAATGCAATAGATGGTGGGAGTTGTGAGGAATTCAGCAATGCCACTTGTGGGAACACAGTGTCACTGAGGTGCTTTCATTGAGTCTTTGTGTTCTTTGCCCAAATGGCAGTCAGTCAAGAGCTGGAGTGTAGCAGCATCAGCTGGAGCGGCCAGTTCTTTGATAGTACAGCTGATGATTTCCAAGAGCCAATTATTGTCATATGCTCAAATATTCAAATACTTTACCTGCAGGTAAGATCCTGGAGTGTGCATTTCAGAAGACTCAGCATTGTGGAAAGGAAACCAGGCTATGCTACAGAAAGTTACTTGCATCCATTACTTGATAATTATTACCAGATATTTTTCACTTGATATTATACACTAGTCTTAGTGCTATACAGACAGTAACAGGTTGTAATAAACAGATGATGTTGTCTTTTGGCTCACTGGAAGATTTTGTGTACAGTATATGTTCTAATTTCAGTTCCGTTGAACAGAATTCAGGCTGACTTATTTTCACATATTCAGTGTCCAAATCTCTTGATACATAGAATCACAGAATTACACAATTACCAGGTATTGATTATTTTTATATGCTTTCAAAGATTTGGAGGTATTTTATACTGTTTATTATATTTCACAGAGAGTAAATGTAGAGTGAGAATGTACAGAGATAGCCAGTGGCTGAGTCTTTGAGCATCTGTGACATTTCGGCGTGTAGCTTAGCTCAGCTATGAGGTGAGACTCTAGATGTGCATAACAGAAATAAGAATGGTTTCTCTGCTTTTGTGGGTCAGGTACATCAGTTTGCTAGAAATTAGGCACAGAATTTGGTCAAGAAAGAAATGATGTTTCCAGGTCGCAGGGTCAGAAGTACTGCCACCTGATCCCAGATCATTTTGAGAAAACTCTAGAGCTTTTGTATTTTCCCTTGATGGGAGCCTAGAGATGAAAGTCTAAAGTAACTGAATATAAACTTTTTAATGTCTGTTTAGAACCGTAACATTAAACTGCAATGTCACTTTTGGTTAGACTCTATTCAAAGACAGATTTCATCTGTTTTTGATAATTTATGTGGAAACTGTATGAAAGATTAAAATGTGACAGCTCTGAAATAAGAAGATTGATGCTACTCTAGGGTGATCTGATTTGGATTCTGACCTAATTTTGTTTAGTTAGTGATTGGTATAGGACTTTGGGGGGTACGTGAACTTACGACTTTTGGAGATTACTGGCTGATATTTTTAGACTACCAGCTAATCCTGTTTAGGAGAACTGACAGGTCCTTAAATTCTTCCTGCTTCACTTTAGAGTGACAACTGGAAAGTGTGCTTGCTCATTTCATACTCTGATGCTGTGGTTCTCTTCTATGAAATTATTATCTGCCTGCATGGGTTTTTAAAAAATGACATTATTCTGTAATGCTTAAAAGGAGTATCTTCCACTGAAGTTGTTAATTTTGCACATGCTGTAAGGGAGGTATTGGAAAGCATTGCATACACATCACCCCAAAAACCTTCTGAGCCTTTCCTACTTGATTTTTCTTTCATTGCTTTGTAGCTGTTGGCAAAGCAGCCAGACTACAGAGAAACTCACAAATGCAAATTCACAGTTCCGTTTGCTTACTCAGTAACTGTTCCGTATATAAACTTTATCTTCCAGATGTTTTCTCCTTGTTAGCAGTTGCTTTCTTGTAACATAGGGCAGAAAGAACCTTGTTCTTTAATTCCACACTTTGTGTGGGGTTGCCATCTGCTTGGTGTGGTGTTAATTTGGAAGAGAGGTGTTTTGTCACTTGTTTCTACAGACTGAGCCCAGAATGCTTACCAGTCTCATGTATCAGGACACTTTTTGGAATTTTATTAAACACTGTAGAAAGTGTAAAGAAGCAGAAAAATAAGAGCTATTGTAGGTTAAATGTTCGTGTTCTTTGTATGATTGTAGCTCCTGTAGCTGTTCAGTTTCCTGTTTGTTTTCCCTTGACAGGAGGGGAAGATGAGGCAGAGAAATGAGAATTTGCACTGAAAGTGTAACGTATATGAGAAATGCTGTGTTTTTTGAAAGTCCTGCTCAAACTGTGTGGGTTTTGGTGCTGGTTTGGCAAATATGAGTGGGTTTTGCCCTTTTTAGTGAAAGGACGTATGCTGGACCTGATAGAAATTTCTGTATGTGTGTGTGTTTCCTGGCTCTAGATTTTCTGCTCAAAAGAGCCCTCATAATACATACTTAGTGTACTGAAACCTCTGCTTTTGCGATTACACAGCACGTTCCCATAACGGCTTGAAGAGGTGCTCATTTCACTGGTAAGGGAGGGGAGAAGGAGGATGTCACGTTCATATGGGTGAAATCAAGTGGTGCGTGACATCCCTGCATCCTAGAACACGCAGTTAACATCACGCTCTTGTCTCCTGAAAGCTGAAAAGGCTGCAGTACTGTGGGCAGTGGTAACAGTAAAGAGAGCAAGTAACTCCCCAGAGTTCTCCCACACAAGACAAATCTTTGCATTTCTCAGGATCAGTATGGTTACTGTGTGCAGTTCTGGGCCCTTCAGTTCAAGAGGGATGTGGAGCTGCTGGAGGGAGTCCAGCATAGGGCAAGGAGGATGATGAAGTGGATCACCTCCCATATGAGGAGAGGCTGAGGGAGCTGAGTCTCTTTAGCTTCGAGGAGACTGAGGGGTGACCTCATTAACGTCTGTAAATATTTGAAGGGTGGGTTTCAGGAGGATGGAACCAGGCTCTTCTCAATGTCATCTAGTGATAGGACACGGGGCAATGGTTGTAAACTGCAACACAGGAGGTTCTATATGAATGTGAGAAGGAACTTCACAGTGAGAGTGACAGAGCACTGGAACAGGCTGCTCAGGGGTGTTGTGGAGTCTCCTTCACTGGAGACGTTTAAAACCCACCTGGATGTGTTCCTATGTGACTTGGTGATCCTGGTGTGTCAGGGGGATTGGACTGGACGATCTTTTGAGGTCCCTTCCAATCCCTAATGATTCTATGAACTCTTGAGAGTTATTTATGGTGCTTTTAGGGAAGATACTGATTCAGCTACTGCTCATCAAACAGTTGTTGAGTAGATGGAATACTGTCTTTCACTGAGGCTCTCTGTGCCTCCTTTGGTCTTTCAAAACTGTCTTAACAGCTGTTTATGTCTCCTTCCTTGTAATTTGCCTTTTCCCTCCAGTTTCTCTGTACTACTTGTAGTTTTTATTTGCTCCCACAATATAGAAATGATATCGAATATTTGCAGAACTTGTCTAATTTGTGAAAGCTTTCTACATGTGAAAAAGCTGAAGCTGTAGAGATTAGACAAAGTTGTTTAATTACCTGTATGCAGCTGATCTGAATATTGCATAAATCACAAAGAACTTCAACTTTCTCTTTACTGACCTAGTCTAGCTCTGCTGGCAGTATGGAAAGAGGACATGCTGCCTGGACATCCAAATGTTTGGGTAATTTATATTTTTTAATTGCACAGTCCATTGTGAGGCATCAAAAGCAGGCAGTTTGTGGCTTTGACCTATATGTGGATGCATGGGATTAAGACCATTCTTCATAGTAGGAGGCACTTCTACCTTTTTTTCAAGATCTGCTAGTCAAGTTTTACTCATTCCCAGCCTATTCTGGAAGAGTGAATCTTTGTATGAATGCATAGGATCAGACATATAAAACAGAATTTTTGAAGTCTTATTCACAAGGCAACACAGGAAGACCAGAATCTTTCTGTGAGGTTGGAGGTACCTGAGAGAAGGTGCTACTGCTGCTTAGAAAGGGGACTGAAATAAGGTAACAAGAAAATACTTGAGCTTAAATGTGAAAATAGACCAAACTTGAATTCCTTCGGATGAGCACAAATGCATTTCATACTTTTTTAATCATACCAGGCAATGTTTTCTGAGGCTGTCTGGGAAACATTTTAGGCTTTGTAGTAAGCTGCATAAAACTTCAATGACAAAATACGATAGTGATGAAAACTGTCAGATGGAGTAATGTCTGTAACCATCCTTTCTTCTCACTGGCTGCAGTTCTTTCAAAGCCATTTCAAAAAACACTTGTGTCATTTACTTGGCTAAATGCAGCCAAAGTATGTGGCCAAAATACTCTTACTTACATCTGATGTTTGGTAGAAATGCTGTTGATGAATGAATGCTTGTTGCTTACCAAAAAAAATAATTCTGCAAGATGTTGTCGCCTTTTTCTAGTAAATGCTTGCCAAAGTGGTAGTATTGGCTCCAAGGTTCTTTATCTCTATGGTTTATTAGCAAAAGCCAACTGTTTGCAAACCAAGTAAGATGTCTGGAATAGGTGTTTAAAGAGTGGAACTTACTAATTTATTATTTGAAACTTCAAAAATCCATATGTCGTGCCAGCTTTGTATCTTGGACTGTGTCTCCAATGTGTATGTTCTTGCTTGGGTTGGTGTTGACTGTGGCTAATGCTACTGAATCTAGTTACATATAAACTAATATTGATGCTGTTCTTTGATACTTAATATTATGTTAGAAATATTTCATTTGGAGCAAATCAAGACTTCTGAGATAGGCAAAAGTTGGCTTATGTTGGTAAAAGCATAGTTTTTCAAATAAGTGTGAGCAGCATTAAAAAACCTAATTGTCTTTTAAAACAACATTCACAATTACATGGATGAAACTGTAAATTGTACTCAAACCTGGTGTGATTCTGTGCTTAGCATTTCCTGTTATACTGTATTTCAGTGTTAAGAATAACACTTAGTTTTCACAGATGATGCTAAGCTGGCAGGAACATTGAGCAAATTGCTTCCACCATGTTTATGAGTACTTCCAGACTATCTGTGTTCATGTACACCACTTTGGATGGTGTGCCTGGTTTAAAGCATTGAGGTTAGTGTGGTTTCAAGTCTGTCAAAATGTTTTACCTACTTGACTTTGACTGGAGGGGTAATATCTGTTATGGGACTGGTGCATCTGCCACAGGAGAAAAGGCTGAGAGGTGGAACTCTTCAGTGTGAAGAAGGGAAGCTTTGGGGGAATCCTATTAACGTCTTATTAATGTCTATAAATCTTAGATTAGAGGGTGTCAAGAGAACAGGATCAGACTCTTCTCAATGGTGCCTCATGACAAGACAAGATACACTAAGATAAATATAAAAAGCAGTGATAAAGAACAACAGTCCTTTAAGTGCGTTGGTTTTTTTTGTATTCCAAATACATACCAGCATGTCTGAGTCCATGAGTACTATCCTTCTAATATTTGTTATGGTTTGATGGACTTTAAATATAATTAAATTGATCCCTCAAAAAGTCAAACACAAACTTTACAGCAGTGGAGAAAAAAAAAAATCTAACTTTAAGAACAGAACGCATAAAATCATTGCATTTTAATATTGTTATGCAGATGTAATAAATGTCTTTTTGTGGGATTTATGTAATGATTCTTAAGTGGTTCAGTATGTCAGTAGGCTAAAACATTTAAAAGAAGCAAGGGGAGAGAAAGGTCAATGGCCATATAAAAACAGAATGTGAAACCCTACATTGTCAAAAAGCAACTTGCTTTTATGTAAACTACCACTTAGCAGGTGTTTGAAAATCATCAGAGTTTTGTGGTGAGAAACACTTTGTCCATTTTCTGCCAAGTGAATGAGTTTTAAAGTTGAAAAGAGATAATTTATTTCTTTTATGATATTTAAACAGCAAAAAAAGAAGTGTGTTTGCTCAGTGACTTCACAGGGCTGTAACAATGGGTCATTAGCAGACATTGCAGGTAATTAAAGGATGCTGGAGAAATCAGTCATCGTGCTGAAATTGTAAGTGGAGGGAGAGAGAGATGCTGCTCTTGGGTCATACTTTTTCTTCTACTATAAAGTACTACATTGCTATTGATCTCTTTTAAACACAGACTGAAGCGCATTCAATGGTAGGTTCTACTTCTTGAGTGTTATCAGTGTAATCACTCTATTATGGTTTATTTTCTTAAATGAAACTGTCTGCTCTTTTCATAAATTAACAAAAAAATCATGAGCGGAGATGATTTTTACGGTAGTCTTTATTTTCTCAGTGCTATAAACAAAAGCACTTTCCAAAGTTGTGTAGCATCATTAAGGTGGATTTCTGAATTATGGTAATTGCTCCTTTTTAATGTTGTAAGCCTTGATGATTTTAATTATTTTAATTTTAAATTTCTTTTGAATGTAGAAACCTTTTCCTTAGACCAGCTTCTAACTATTTTGCACGGAGTCTGTTACTTGGTACCAGCTGTATCTCTTTGTCTTTTTTCCTGTCCCCGAACATCCACCATTGATAATTCTTTATTCAACGTCAAATGAATTATAGTGGAAAAGAACAGATTAATTTTTCATGTTACAGAAATATACATAATGTTTTGGTAAGTAACCCAGCAATAATTCGGTGTGTTGTACCTTCAATACAACATTCCACACTTCTGAGTAACTTTCTATCTACTTTTTTTTCTTATCCTGTGGTAGAATATATGGAACTAGTGGAGAACAGCTTTCACATTAGTGAGTTGTTGGTAGCCAGTTGGCTACTATCAAGAACGAGAAGAGTAAGTCTGGCCTGCTGTGGCCACAGCATGCATTGGTTAGAGAGCAGCAGAAAGTACATGTGAGCTCGCACTCCTTACACTAAAGTTTTAAATCTGTGACTGCTGTATTTGTCAGGACTGACAGTTCTAAGTCTGTCTTGACTTTAGTAAGGCATTTGACACAGTCTCACATAGCATCCTCGCAGACAAACTGAGGCGGTGTGGTCTAGATGATCAGGTAATGAGGTGGATCATGAAATGGCTGCACAATACAAGTAGTGGTCAATGGGACAGAGTCTAGTTGGAGGCCTGTATCTAGTGGAGTGCCCCAGGGGTTGGTACTGGGACCAGTGCTGCTCAATCTATGAGTTAATGACTTGAATGAGCGATTAGGGTGCAGAGTCAGCAAGTTTCCTGATGACACAAAGCTGGGTGGTGTCGCCAACACCCCTGCAGACTCTGCTGCCATTCAGCAAGACCTGTGCGAGAGAAATGTAATGAAGTTTAAAAAGGGTGAGTTTAGAGTCTTATATCTGGGCAAGAACAACCCCAGGTACCAGTATAGACTGGGGACTGACCTGTTGGAGAGCAGTATAAGAGAAGGGGACCTGGGGGTCTTGGTGGACAGTAGGATGATCATGAGCAAGCAGTGTGCTCTTGTGGTCAAGAGGGCCAACAGCATCGTGGGGTGGATCAGAAGGTGGGTGGTTAGCAGATCAAGAAAGGTTCTTTTTTGGCTCTACTCTGCCCTGGTGAGACCACATCTGGAGTGTTATGTCCAGTTCTGGGCCCCTCAGTTCAAGAGGGATATGATGCTGCTGGGAGGGGTCCAGCATAGGGCAATGAGGATGATGAAGGAAGTGGAGCACCTGCCTTATGAGGAGAGGCTGAGGGAGCTGAGTCTCTTTAGCTTGGAGAAAAGGAAACTCATTAATGTCTGTAAATATGTGAAGGGTGGGTGTCAGGAGGATGGAGCCAGGCTCTTCTCAATGTCATGTAGTGATAGGACGAGGGGCAATGGTTCTAAGCTGGAACATAGGAGGTTCTATATGAATGTGAGAAGGAAGTTCTTTGCAGAGAGGGTGACAGAGCACTGGAACAGACTTCCCAGGGAGGTTGTGGAGTCTCCTTCTCTGGAGACATTTAAAACCCACTTGCATGTGTTCCTGCATGACTTGGTCTAGGTGATCCTGGTGTGTCAGATGAATTGTACTAGATGATCTTTCAAGGTCCCTTCTAATCCCTAATGATTCTGTGTCTAAATTATGTGGTTAGCACTGTATCTTCTTGAAGTAATGGGGAGCTCTTGCAATTTCTTCGAGATGAAAATACCCTGCTTCACCTAACATGCACATAGTCAAGATATCACTTCACTTGAAATTCTCTGGTATCTGTAAAGAAAGCTGATGTTGGTACCTGCTCCTCTGGAGGAGGCTCACTGTAGCATGCATGCAGCCCTGAGAAGCAGACCTGTCAGAGAGCTGCCAAGTCCACCACTAACTCATGCCCCACAGCACCACCTCACATCTTTTAAACACCTCCAGGGATGGAGACTTACCTGCTGGCCTGGCAGCCTGTGCCAGGGTTTGACATCCTTTTCAGTGATAAGCCATTCACCTGCTTCTACTGCTAACTAAATCTCCTTCAGTTTGCAAAGTGTAAAACATTAGAGACTAATCTTTTTCTTCTTAGCTTGACTGCAACCTGAGTCAGATCCCTCTTTGTTGCTGCGTGGCATCAGCTGTGCAATGCTAATGAGTTTCAGGAAAACCCTGCAGGATCTGTCCAGTTTTGGAGGCCATGTTTCTCAACTGTTACCTGTAGTATGCTGGTGAGGACATCCTTTCTGTAGTATGTATGTTGTTGCTTTTATTAAGAGTCAACATGATTTGACAAGCTTATAAGTGTTAGGTTTTCAAGTGTGAGTGGCTGACCCAAACAAGCTTTTACTGAACTAACTGGTGGCACAAAAACTGTTCCTGAAGTAATCTGTTACATCTTCCTGTGGTTAAATGAGTCCTGTCCTAAAAGGTCAGTCTGTCCTGCCTATGAGCCACATTTTTATTCCATCTGTTAATATGAATGTTCTGAAGATGATGCCAAGAAAGAGTTTACTAAATATATACACTTTTTCTGAGAATAGATAGTCCTTGAACTGATAAAGTGTTCCTAAATACTCAGTTGTTGACCAAACTCTCAAAAGACAAGTTTTCGAAGGTGACTGCCCATGACAAATATATATATTTCCACTCTCCTCTGACTGTTCTTCATTACTTTGTACTTCTATTTTCATTTGTATGTTTATGGATGTATTTATATTTTTAACATTAAAAAAAATTAAAATATACTGAAAATGGACACTCTGTAGAAGGCAGAACAGTAAACTTTCATTTATTCTGTGAGGACAGTTCACACACAGAGAATTGCCTAGGTTGGAAAGGAGCTTCAAGATCATCTAGTCCAACCAGGAGTATGTAAAGTGTAGGTGCCCCCAAGTTTCAGTGTTTAAGTAAATCACAAGAAGTAGTTTAAAAAATAACTTCCAGTAACAACCTTCAAATATCAAGAAAAGGTGCTTGTTGTTCTTATGAATTCTTGCATTACAACTGTGATTTAAATTGACTTTCCAAAATAGCAAGTGAAACACACTAAAATTTTCTTTTTATATATTTCCCTCTTCAGCACTTTAACAGGGACGGGGTGGGGGGAAAGAAAAAGCTGGCATTGAAAAATTCAGGCTTCACTCCTACTCTTTTATAATTTGCTGTTAGTATTCCTGTCTCCCTATGTGAGTCCAAGGTCCAGGCTTGTGGTTTAAACTGTAAACAGAGATGAGG
Source organism: Rhinopomastus cyanomelas (assembly GCA_013400115.1). Classification (NCBI taxonomy): domain Eukaryota; kingdom Metazoa; phylum Chordata; class Aves; order Bucerotiformes; family Rhinopomastidae; genus Rhinopomastus; species Rhinopomastus cyanomelas. Next base: position 1,412,450 of record VXBP01007878.1, read on the forward strand.
TACTTTTATACAAGAATAAATGTGCACAGATGGGGATAATCAGAAGTGACTTAGACGTGTAGGCTGCTTTAGAGGTGCCAAAAGCCCACAATCCCAAGCTGACATTGATGAAGACTACAAGGGCAAGGTATACTCAGCCATGTCCTTAGAGTCTGATTTGTGGAAGGTGTTCAGACACTTACAGGAGTACCTGGAGGTGTCTCGTTAGTGCAGTGGGAGTTGAGTATTTGGGTGTGTTCGTAAATCTCTTAGATGTGTCCTTGTAGAGATTTCTTTAGAATTCTTTGCTGTGCTGTTGACAGTAGCCAAATATTGGAGAGATTTTTATTTTTTGGAGGGGCCTGCTTAATAGTTCACCGTTAATTGTAAGAAATCCTAATGCTATGGGCTAGAGGGTAGAAACAACAAGAACTTTCAAGGACAGCTCTTTGCATAGTGTGAAGGATTTCTGTAGGAGTCTGTAACCTAGCTGATACATTAAAATTCAGGAAAAAGCCTTTCTGCACTTCAAAAGTTCTTATGACAAGTGAAAAAAGAAGCCTTTCTAAAAAGCTCACTACTGTAGATACATATCCAAAACATCTATTCTTTGAAATGTACAAAAAAAAGTTCTAGAATCTACTAACAAATTCAGAGCATGTTTTATTGACAGGCATCTGGCATGGCTGACAGAAACCCCCTTATTTTCCTTTGTGTGCTGCTTCCATTTAAGGGACATTTCTGTAGTAAAGGAAAATGTTGGTGTTGGCAGAGATTCTGAATTTCTGCTCGTTCCTTAATAGTCATAGTCATTAAACGTGGATGGTAACATAGCTTTTTCATCTAATAATAAAAACTGTAAATGAGTTGGTTTTATTTTTTGCAATGACATACTCTTGCGTGTAATCCCTATGTTGCACAGTAAGCCTCCTTTAAGCTAATAAACTTCATGTTCTTGAAACAATTTCCATTTCCAGTTATTCCTAGCCACAGTGTCAGCCTTTTCTTCCAAATTCTGAATGTGATGACATTAAAAAAAAGAAAAAAGCCCGAGTCTTGCAATGTTTTGACACACTTTCTGTGAAGTATGATGGTTTTCATCCTGTCATGTAATGTATTTGTTTCAACAGTCAAACAATCCTCCTTCTTTATTAATCTTAATTTAGTGTAACAGGATTTTTCTCTGGTTGCACAAGTGTGGCCTTGCTGTGCCGGCAGCTCTCATAAATTCCATATTTTCCTCTGTGTTCTTGTTTGACCACAGAGGCTGACAGGATGAGGTTTAACAAGGCCAAGTGCAGAGTCCTACATTTTGGCAACAGTAACCCCATGCAGCTACAGACTAGGGGATGCACTCATCCCCCAGACTGGAGAGCAGCCTGGCAGAGGGACCTGGGAGTAATAGTTGACAACCAGTTGAACAGGATCGAGTGGTGTGCCTAGGTAGTATGACAGGCCAATAGCATCCTGGCTTGTATCAGGAATAGTGTGGCCAGCAGGACTAGGGACATAATTCTCCCCCTGTACAGGGCACTGATGAGGCCTCTCCTCAAGTACTATGTGCAGTTCTGGGCCACTCACTTTAGGAGAGATTGAGTTGCTGGAGTGGGTCCAGAGGAGATCAGTGAGGCTAGTGAAGGGACTACAGGAAAGGCTGAGGGAGCTGGGGGTGTTTAGCCTGGAGAAGAGGACACTCATTGGGGATCCTCTCCTCTTCTACAGCTACCTGAAGGGAGGTTGTAGTTAGGTGGAGGTTGAGCTCTTCTCCCAGGCAACCAGTGATAGGACAAGAGGGCCTGAAGCTGCACCAGGGAAGGTTTAGATTGGATGTTAGGAAGCACTTCCTTGTGGAAAGGGCCATTAGACACTGGAATGGACTGCCCAGGGAAGTGGTGGAGTCCCTATTCCTGGAGATGTTTAAGAAAAGACTGGATGTGGCACTTAGGATCATGGTCTAGGCTGTGGTGATGTTGGGTCATAGGCTGGGCTTGATGATCTCAGAGGTCTTTTCCAGCCTCAGTAACTCTGTGATTCTGTGTTCCCTTACCCATCCTTCCTTCCACTCCTGTTCTCCCCACTGAAACATGACTTTGACTTTACTTTCCCAGTCACCCCATTTTATTCAGCAGTGCAAGTCTTGCTACCTCCACCTGGGCCATGGGCTGCCCACTTTTCGTTCCAACAAAGACTCTATGAAAAGAGTCTTTGCTTATTCTCTTGTTCCTCCCTGTATTCTCACCAAAGATACTGCACTGTTCTGCTCAGATCTCTTCTGAAAACTGCTGTGATGTCTACAGGAAAGGACAGGAGAGGAGATTCCCAGTCTTGTTAGTGCTACTTCCTACAGTATTTTCATGTCTCCGGTCCAGCTGCTCATTCTTATCATCTGGTATTCTTATAGCTTGGCCGTTGGGCGTATCTTTGTCCTGGGTCTGTCATATGACAAACCCAAGTCCTCTAATCCATATGTAGGGTTTACTGAAATGCACGTATGAGTGTGGAGGAGCAGGTCTAACTCTAAAAATCCTGTGTGTACAATAGTGTGTTCTCTTGTGTGCTTCACTGATTCCTATGACCTGTGGACATGGTGCTTAGGGACATGGTGTATTGGTGACCTAGCAGTGCTGGGTTGAAGGTTGGACTTGATGATCTTCCAGCCAAAGAGATTCTGTTTCTTCTGTTGTTCTATAGGCTGTTGTGTATTAGGCAGTTTTTGATACATTTAGGCACCTAGAATTTAACTCCCAGATAGAAAAACACCTGTCAGAATAGTAAGCTGACTTATGAAGAATGTCATCAGTGTTGTGGGGATTTATTTTGGTCACAGGAATCACGTTTTGTTTGTGTGTATTTTTTTTTTCATACAGCATGAAACTCAAGTAATACATATATTATTTAATCATCAAGGATTCAGACCATCTTCTTGAACCTTTAACAATACTGTTAGATAAGCTGATTTTGCCCTTCTGCTTTAATTGGAAGCTTAGGTCAGATGAAGATGAATGGATTATGTATTTCAAAGGCATTTGTAAGCAGCCTTGTCTAACAAACTTTATTCTTCCTTTAGTTTATTGTCATTCTGTTTTCATTGTTAGTGGTGCGTAAGATGGTGCGATTTGTTGAAACCTGGGGGATGCTCCTTTTCTCCTTTGCCTTGACTAGCTTGTTTTGGGTTTGGTTTAGCCAGTCTCGTTTAATTGCTTGTCTTGAAATGCTACACAACAGATGTATAATCTAGTATTCTTTCTCAGCCTGATCTTCTGAAACATTCTTGCCATATTGAAATTCTGAAAATGCAGTGGAGGAGGAAAAGCAAGAAATGGCAGTGAATATATTTTTATTTAAAATAAGTTTAATTCAGTGGATGACTTGTTTTTTCGTAGTTATGCAAAGCTAAGTTTAGAAGTGAATTTTTGTTAGGGTTCTTAAATAAAAATTGTGGGATGTCTTGGCACCTTTCTCTTTTCGAAAGGGAAGAACTATCTGGTCTTGTTCTTTGAATATGGGTTTCTTGGAGTTGGCTGTAGTGTGGGAAGTTTTTTGCTGGTGGTTTCTTTGACACATCTCTAGGGCTGCTGGTTTGCAGTTTTAATCTCTCTGGTGCCAATTTGCTTGCAGTGTTTGCAGTGCCACTTCAGCTTTGCTCATGAGACTGTTTAGGCATTTATCCTTCACCCATTGCTAATATTAGATCTTTGTTATTTTTGATTCCTGCTTTGGCCTTCAAACTCCTCCTCTCTTATCCTAAAAAAAGACTGAAATGTCAACCGAAGTGGGGAAAAATGCCAGTCTTCCAGGTTAGTTTTCATTACCATGAGATCTCAAAGGTGGTTTGCTTCTGTATTTCTGTGAAGCACATTTTGCAGAAAGTTCCCCGTGCTGGTTTTGTTTTTCAGTTTAAATGTTATGCATACACACACATGAAAATTGTTTCGTGTTGTGCCTGTTCGTCAGCAAAACTTCGTAATCACAGAGCATTGCTTTTCTCCCTGCCAGACTTCCTGTTGTAAGGTTGATGAAAGTGTTCCTCTTTGATTCTTGGGAGTTGTCTCAGACATGGCTTCAGTGAAGAACAAAATGTTTCTTCGTGGAGTTTTATATCTAGTACATTGTAATACTCAGAAACAAGTACTGAGAATTGTCGTTATTCATTTTAGAGACTGGTGCTGTATCACATTTTGTCCTTTGTGTTCTGTCTACTTAAAACCTAAGATCAAATTAGATGGGGAAAAATGCCTATTTTTCCATTACCATTCACCCTGTTTTAATTGGAATACATTAAGCAACTGGACATTAATGTAATGGAGGCACAGAACATTTAGTAATATAAAAATTTAAGCAGTCCTCTATGCAGAATGGTACTTTGAGGAAATTGCTGAGAGGAGACTTCAAGGCAGCAGGGACCAATATTTCTAACAGCACTATTTGCAGTGTTTGCCTTTAATGATTTGTATGTTTCCCCATGAGTTGTGTGGCACCTTGCTGCTGCAGGAGGGTGAGGTGGGGGGTGTGGAAGGTGGTCCAACACTGTGGTTTCGTGCTCATGCAGTGGGGAAGAGATCATAAAAGAGCATGAGGACATGCAGATGACATATGCTGATCAGTGGTGGCACTGTGTTCCATGAAGGCTCACCAAACGAAGGTAGAAACAACGCTGCACCACTCCCACCACTAACTTCTAGCAAGAGAGTTTTTTGAGGACTCTGGTTTTTTGCAAAGTGGCTGTAACGTGTAACTCCTTGTACTGTGAAAAAGAAAAGCAATCAGACCTGCTGGTGGATATTTTTCTGCTCTACCACAGACAGAGTGAGGCTAAGAATGGATAATTTGGATTTTCACATTGCCTAGTTTAAGAGCTAGGTACAAAAATGTTTATGTGGGCACACTCACTCAATCAGATGCCCTGTCATTAACTGGGACAACTACTGCAAGTGAAACTCTACCTGTATTAGAGCCTAACAAGCCATAATGCCCTCTCCAGTGACCCCTGGTTTGCAGTCATAAATCACAGCGTGCTGCTGCAGTCAGCATGGTACTGGGTAGGTTGCAACCTAGCTGAAATCAGTGACTGTGCCTGTTAGAATGAGCCTTTGCTTGATGACACAGGTTTGGTTGGTATCTTTTCTCTTGGCCAAGCTGTTAAAAGCTTGCTCTGCTCTATAGTTGTCCTATCTACTGCAGTGTGTTGATAAACGGCATGACAAGATCGGTTTTCTTTATCTGTGCTTAGCATTGACTCCCTTGCAAGCCAAAGCAGAGCTCTGGGTGAGGCCTTATGAGTAACAGACCTGATAAACTGAATTCTTGCGTTTCAGTTTTTGCAGCAATGGTTGTTGCATCTATAAAACAGTTATTTGGTGGATTGTTCTTTTGCTGCATTTGGCATTTGAAGTTCAGATGACAGATAAGCAAAGGGGAAGAGAGAATAGATGAGATATTTAAATACTGAGAAAAATCTGATATGCACCAAAATCATTCTGTTCTCTCGCAGTATAGGCTTCTTGGTTTGTGCTTATGTAAAAATGCAGAGAGGATGTTATGCAAGAAAGTGTTTCTTTGCTTGACACTCACTACGCAGCCACCTGTTAAAATATAACGATGTGGATGATGCCATGAGATGTCACAAGATATGAAAGCTTTGCTACTTGTGATGAAGCTCACTAACCTTCAGCAAGCAGATTTTATTGTTAACAGAATAGAATTGGAAAGCCTGTTGAAGTGAATGCATGCAAACTTTGAAAGTAGTACCTAGGCCGGGATAGAAAGTGTTGTATTTGTTAACAGAAACAGATCAGACAGCTGACTCTTCTGTAGATAACTTCAGTTACTCTGTACTTCCTAAACTACAGCTCTGGACAAGTTTAAAACATAATCTGTTTTGACTGTCTTCAGATTTAACAGTATCAGAAAGACCCTCTTGTCACCTTTATGAAATACTTTATGTAAGAACACCTAGTAGCCTAAACTCAGTATCAATAAATCTAACTAATTATGCACTGTCACACCACTGAGGGGAATTCATTACCCAAATAAACACAGAGAAACTAACCAAAATCACCCAAGTCTATAAAGGATGATCAGTTCTGTCTCTTCATTCACTTGTGGTTAGATATGTGACCTACAGTGTTTAGAATTACCTCTGCTTGTGTGACCCTTCAACATGTGTGTAAAATGTGTTGAAGAGGTGGCAGTTTTTGAACGTTTGAATGTGCTACTTATAGCTTTAAAAAAAAGCAATTTTAAAGGAATAAATTGAACTAATTAAATTCTCCCTGACCACATGGAAGGAGATAACGTTCACCAATTTATTTAAGGAATAAATGTGACCCTGGACTATTGAGTTCCTGTGCTACTATGTAGTTTACACTGAATACTTTTATAATCCTGCATGAATTTTGACTTACACAAAGCTAGTGTTACATATTTTCCCTGATGACTATAGAGCTGTAGGAGTGATCATACTTGTAGTGGAAGACATCTTATTTGTACACTAAGGGACAGATCCTTATGGTATAAATAAGTGCAAGTGTTTGGAAGATAAAATTGCATTAAGATCTGACTCTAGTAGGATTTAATTTTTGTTGAAATTGATATATTTGTGTGATTAACAGAAAAGTTGATGAATAGTAGTTGTGAAGGATAATTCATGTAATTAAAGGTCTTCAAATAGGGAGTTCTAATCACTCTTTGTGGCCGTTTCATAAATGAAATACTTCTATCTCTTCATCATTTGAAGTGAAAGCCTTAGCAGTTTAAGTGTATCAGGAAATGCTGATAACTCTTTGACAAGTAAACTGTTTCCTCTATCAATAGTTACAAATCTATTTGTGTATGGAAACTTAGCAGTTATGCCTTACCAGTCACACTTGCAATTCCTTTTGTGTATGTTAGCATACTGCTTCTAATGTTGATTTAGTGTTACTTAATGTTTGTTGGACTGTTCTTGCTCTTGCATGACCCAGCATGTTCAGTTATTCCATTTGCTGTTAGTCCTTATCTGTCAGGCTGCTCCTTCTAGTAGCTTTTCATCTATTTTACATTTGTTTACTGTCTTGTAGACTTACACTGTTTGGATACCTCAGCCCGCTCACAGTATTTGGTTTTCACTGCAAGCCTTCAGTGAATTAATAGCAGGCTCAGAAGGTCCCAGCTAGCACCGTCTGGGAAGATGGAATCAGAAGAGATGGTGAAGAACTAAAATGTAGACCAAGTATTTGCATTTTGTTAACAAGGGTTACTTAGTGTGAGCACCTGTAGCATGATACCAAGCTGCAGGAATTCAAGAAACCTTTTTTGGTCTAGTTACAGTTTCTGCAAGTATGAGCTGAACTCTGGTTTCAGGTGTGTTCCAACTTAGTACATCTGCAACCAAAATACATGTATCCCTTTTTTGCCATTAACATTACAAATTGTGTTATGTTACTTGAGAGAGTAACTGCACACAGCTGATTTATGACTAGTTGCTTGGCAATTACTGTGATCTTTTTTTATGGTATAAATAACTTTGGTAGTTCAGTCTAGTTTGGTATGTTTTCAAACCTAGGTTGGAATGAGACAGGGAGACAGGCTTTTTTAAGTGAATTGATAGTCCTGCTAAAAACTCTTTGCTTTATATAGCGGAATACGCTTGGAGATTACAAACTATAGTCTTCTTTAATGAAAATATTCCAGGAATGCACGTAATGTCCTCAAGCTGCTGTGATTCAATGATTCTCTGATAACTGCTGGTATTTAGTTGTTAAGACAAAACTAGATAAAACAGTTCATAGCTCCATCCTCTCAGTACTGACACCCAAACCCATCAGCTGAAATGACTATGGTGCGAATGTCAGGTTCCAAAAACCTATAGTTCTGTTTTGCAGATGCACATCTGCTCTGCTGTGGTGCTTGTTAATATGAATAGAGATTTTGAGACCTATAGTGTGATTTTATGCCTGTTAAAAAAAACAGACTTCACGTTTTATTTCCTGGTTTATTTAAGGATAACTTTCTTGTGTAAATTCCAACTAGAACATTTGAGATGGAGGAGTAAATACTTGACCACTTAAACATTCCATATTGTAAATAATTAGATTTGCCATAATGTTAACATTTACATTTACTTTGGAACTGCACAGCAGGAGGAATAAAGGTTTGCTTTCAGCACTGAAAATGAAGGTAGTTTTGCCAGCAAACCTTGGATGAGATTGTTGACAACAGCCTCAACAACACATGCCATGGAAAGGAGGCCTTTCCGGTGATTTGGGTAATTTATAAAAAGCATCAAGGCATTAAAGAAAGTTCTTTCCCAAACGGTGATGGTGGCCCAGAATCAGCAGATTAAATATCTTTCTCAAGTAATGATAGGTTATAGCTTTCTAGACAACCTGAAAACTTGGGACAGGCTAAAAGAGGAACACTGCTGTTAATCATGAGATGTGAACACAGAACGAGGTTTCATGGGCTTCTGCATCCATCAATGCAGAAACCTGTGTTACTTGCTGTGGACTTTTTCATATTGAATTGTGAGGTGTGTTTGTGTGTCATGGAATCATAGAGTCATTCAGATTGGAAAAGACCCTTGGGATCATCGAGTCCAACCGTCAACCCTACTCTACAAGTTTACTCTTAAACCAGGTCCCCCAACACCACATCTAAGTGTCTTTTAAACTCATCCAGGAATGGTGATTCAACCGCCACTGTGGGCAGCCTGTTCCAGTGCTTGACCACTCTCTCTGTGAAAATTTTTTTTGCTGATGTCCAATCTAAACCTCCCCTGTTGAAGCTTGAAGCCCTTCCCTCTGGTTCTGTTGCTGATTACCTGTGAGAAAAGACCAGCACCAACATCCCTACAGTGTCCTTTCAGATAGTTGTAGAGAGCAATGAGGTCTCCCCTTTGCCTTTCCTTCCTCAGACTAGCCAACCCCAACTCTCTCTACCTCTCTTCGTAAGATTTATTCTCCAGACTCTTCTGATGTGTCAGGGGGATTGGACTAGATGATCTTTTGAGGTCCCTTCCAGTTCTTGATGCTCTGTGATTCTGTGATTTTCAGCCATTTGTCTAGCCACATAAGCTGGAAAGTATTCAAAAACCTTGCCAAGAACAAATCTGTTGGAAGAAATGTTATACTTTGACCCAGGTTCAAGACGTTCTAAACCAACAAGAAATAAATATTTTTGAAGGCTTATTTAATGTTCCGCTTAGCTGTGTGGGGTTTTTTTTCCATCCTGTGATCTGATACACATTTGCTAAATAGCATAGATATACTTATTTCCTGTGGGGTTTTTACTACTTTTAACTTGATGCTTGTATGTTTTTCCATTGGGATTTGTTCTTCCCATAAAATTGGAAGTAGCAACAATGTATTTAAACCCAGTTTAATCAGAATTTCTTTTTCATTATCCACTATCTTCAGCAAATTATAAGAAATACAAGCAAGTTAATTTTGTTACCCAGATATACTTACATTGTAGAAGAACTTCTTCAGTAACACATAGTGAACATTTTGAGCGTGAACTTGTTAGGATATTTCCTTAAATCTTGTGCTTTATTTTCAACTCCCTGTCTGGGGTCCAGTGAAATTGCCGAAAGAGACTACATTGAGTGTGTTGACCATCAAATTGACAAGGGATGATAGTTGAGCATCCGCGTTACTGAGAGCTTTCTTGCTGAATACAACGAAGTTTTTTACTTTCCTCTGTGAGTTGGACAGAGCTGCTGTTCAGAGTTTCTTGGTTTTTTTCTCTTGGACAGACTGTGAGATGTGATGTAACTGGCTGATTTGCAGTTAATAGCAGTGGGTGAGACTGGATCCTGGAGTATCTGCTTGATGCAAGAAATGAGCTAATGGATCCAATTTCTGTGTAATAAGCTTATTTCTTCTTGGAATGCTAAGTGGTTTGGTTGCTTTGATTATCAGCTGAAACTGATTTTATTACAGTAAAAAAATAAGTCTTCTGACTAATTTCATGTGATGCATGTAACTCTTGCTTACCACAGTTACAGCGTGTCCTAAAGAGTTGAGAGAATTACCAGAAAGCAAGTTGCACGCAGAGGTTGCTGTGTAAGGAACATTTTTTTCACAACTTTAGAGAATTTCTAGGGGATCTGAAAAATATGAAAGCGTGTTTCACAGCAGGTGCTATATTTCAGAGAAATAATGCCAAATGTGAAAGCAAGAGTGACATAAGTGTCACTTATTAGCCTTTGGCTCAGGGTCATTGTGAGGGGTGGCAAAGAAGGTGCACACTAGAAATATGATAAAAATTACTGGTCAGAAGTCCTGTTTTTCATAGTCATTAAAGTTGATGAAGTAACTTAAAGTTGTTTGCTCAGTTACAGCTCTTGAAGGCATAAAACCATGACTCGTGTACTTTTTTCACTGATTTTAGGAGTGTTGAAGATGGTGACTGGTTCTTTTAGTCTTTCTAAGTTACCTTTTTGCAAAATGATAAATAAAACCCCTCCCTGTGTGCTGTCAGTCGATCAGCATGCTGATGTCCCAAAATGTTCCTCTTGAGTGAGAAAATGCTATTTTGGGCATCATGTTTTAATGCAGCAGCAAAATGAAGGTTATTAATACACCTTGTACTTTGACTGCACACAAATGTAAAAATACAAAATCATTTTGTTTATTCAAAGTCAGGAATATTTCTTGTATTCTGAAGATCAGGGCAAGACCTGTTCCTAGTTCTAAAATGCATTCTGGTTTCTGATCTCTAAGCACTTTATTAAAAGGTCAGGTTGGTGTGTAAATATGGCCTCAAATGTATTGCCAGGTGTGCTTTCAGTTGCTAAACAGGATTTGAACTGTAAGGGTTCCAATACATAAGGATTTTTTCCTGTAATCTCTTTTTTTCTTTCTGTAAACTTTCCTGTTATTTACTCTTTTCCTCCCTTGAAATAACGATGAGCAAACAACATGAAGGAAAGGATGTCTTGTAGTTTATTTTCTGTAGGACTAAATTCCAGAAAATGATGTACTAGGTAGAAAACTGGAAACACTTCGGAGTGCTCTGTGAAATCACAGACCCGCATGGGAAATTGTGGTGGGATTGCCACCTAAACTGTTTCTACATAGAGAAATGTATTTTTGAAAGTGAAGGCAGTCTCCCTGCTTCTGTGGCATCTTATCCAAGTCTGCTTTTCTCTCCCTCAACTTTCATCCCACCACCTCCTGCCAATTCCTACTACATACACACACAAAAGCAAACATGCCACCCAACCTAAAAAACCACACACCTCTGGCGTATTTATACTCTTACGCTCCCTCAGTCCATCTGTCCTGCTTCTACTGTTGTGACCCAGTGCTGTTTTGCTTTTCTCACTTCATGGGATTGCATCCCAAATTGCCATTTCTGCTGTAGATGGGTGGTGAGGGAGAAGACATAGTGACATCTGTCAGCTAGAGGAAAAGAATGGGTTGTCAGAAGCATTGCTGAAAATAAAGTTGAGCAGCAGAAGGAAGAGCAGAGCGAAGACTCCATAATTCAGCTAAGGAAATGGTTTTATGCATTTATTTTCTATACCAAGGAACTTAAATTATAAATTGTGCAGTTAGCAAAAGTGTGTGTAGACATCTGCTGCTGGATGAGTCCTGGTGTAGCTGCATGATTTTTCAGCTGCCTCTTCTTCCTGAGGTGCTGGGAGTGGAGGCTGTCTCTGCCATCTACAGGGAATGTGTACACCTTCAAACAGTTGGAAGCTTCACCCAGACTTTGTAAACTTGCAAATGTGGGTTAATATTAGTAGCTTTACTAGCATGTTTCTTCTCCTAGAAAATGCTATCATGCATCTTGTATTTTGTTGGACTGACCACAGTTGAATGATGAAAGTTGCTGTTTTAACAAAAGTGTTTTTGAGGCGCCTTCAAATTTATCATTTCAACAATTGAAATTGTTTATGATTAGGTGTTGAAATTGGTGGAGTCTGTTTCAGACTTAGTTATAAACTGACTTTGTTCTGTTAATGTTTTCCATCTCTTCAGAGTAACCACCAGCTTGGTGTTTTGAGTTCATGTGTGATACTTAGATTCCTCTGTAATCTTGTAAAATGTTATATTGTCGAGTGTATCTTTTGGGAGAAAAACGTAGCAGCTCATGTAAGTTCTCAGAGGGTTGCAGAGTTGTGGTTTTCCTTCTTCGTTTACAAAGTAAAAGAGGGCAGATTTAGATGTGATCTCAGGGTTCAGAATTTCTTCACAAGGATAGTGAGGCACTGCAGCAGGTTGTCCAGGGAGATTGTGGATGCTCCCTCCCTGGAAGTGTTGAAGGCCAGGTTGGATGGGCCTCTGAGCAACCTGGTCTGATGAGAGGTGTCCCTGCCCACAGCAGGGAGTTAGAACTAGGTGAATGCAGTCTAAGCCATTCTATGATTCTGTGATTCTTTGTTGCTGTGATGTAATCAGGCTAGGAGGCCAGGGTTCCTAGGCAGGTGTGGTGCTAGCATTTGACCGACTCGCCCTCATCTTTAAGTGTTGGACATGGTCAGTGACTAAACGACAGCAACTAAACTGCTTCTGAACATCCAGTATAACAACCAGGGGCCCAGAGGTTTGGTTAGATGTGTGGATGTGTTTATATCAGTAGAACGTATTTACTAAGTTTATTGGTTATTTAATTTCCATGTCACCACTGGAATCTAAATGTATGTGCTGTGAAGATGGACTTGATGATCTATGAGGTCTCTTCCAACCTTGATAATACTGTGATACTGTGACATGGTACAAGTGCTCATTGTGTTGTAATGCAGGTGTTCCTGTCAGAAATCAGGCTGATTTTTTTTCCTCTGGTCCAGTTTATCCTTTATCTTCTACCAACACAGCATATGACTTGATTTCACCTGACTGTATCAAGTAGTAAGCCATAACCTATCCTGTTGTTAAAGCTGTATTTTGATTTGGCCTCAAAAAGGACTAATGACAGCAAACAACTTCGAATAAGTAAAATTGGAGCGGGGGAGGGGTGCTGCGGGGTGTCTTCAGGACAGATTGCACTGTTTTAGAACACACACTGGTTAACTGGGATGGGACATCTGCTGAGCTACTCGTCTAGGAATAAGGAGATACAGTACCAGGAAATTAATTAATCTGCATCCAGTCAGGGTATAGTGCACATCTGTTTAGGCAATGCAGCTGCACTGGGAGACAGTGGTTAACATCAGCCTGGAATTCTAGCTCATGTATACATTGAAGCATGTCTGCTATTAAATCCAGCAGTCACAGTTTGGCCTCATTAGTACTAGAAAAGAGGTTTCAGAGGATTGCTTATCCCTTTTGATACGCATGACATCAGCTTCTGCATGAAGCATGACTTCTGGCATCCCTTAGCAGGGAAGTGCTGGGCCATGGCAGGTGTTTTCACTCACCACTGTGTTTTCTGGCTGTAGCTCTGATGTGTTGGCAGCCCACCGAATTGACACTTGAATTATCCTTAGCTTTTAGGTTATTGCACCCTTCATAAGAAAAGAGGAAATTCACATCTCGATGTTTGTCCTTGTTTGGTCTGTAACAAGTTGTTCTCCAAACAGAAGTGAGTGTGGCCTCTTCTGAAAACCATCTGGAAAATGGATCAGTGTTTGCATTAGGATCGTGATGTGTGGGTTCTATACAGCACCTCTTTGAGGTGGTTGTGAAACAGTAGTAAATTGTAGGGGGCCAGGCGTGGTGATGCAGTGTTGCAAGTGAATGTGTGCTATTTGTGTATGGGTGCGTGTAAGGAGAACGAGACGAGAGCTTGCTGTGACTGAAGAGTTAAGAGGCTGATAAAAAGAGAGTGTTTTAAAGCAATTTTAAAATTATAACACATTACGAGATTGGTATTCATTAACAATACGTACTCCTAATGGCTAGTTCTTACTCATTTCCAGTCATTTTGAGTAATTTCCAGGACGTATTCAAAGCAATAAGTCTGTAACAATCTCATTATAAATTAATGGTGAGCACACAGTACCGCAGAACCATGTCTTTAGCACTGCAAGCTGTAGTCCTTGGCGGTGAGATTTTAGCCTCTCTATACTTTTCTTGTGTAGCAGATTTATTCCTATTTTTCTGCTTGTGCTGCTATTGAGAAAAAAAATCCAGGTTTTTTTCCAAATCTCAAGGTTGCACCTGATCAGTGAACAATAACTGACCATCTTTGTGTTACTTACAGTTCTAAGGCTTCTGCTTTCAACCTGTGCATGTAATTTCAAGGCATTTGTTCTTAGATATTAGCTATAGGTCATATTAGGAGGCAGCTGGTAGGTAGTCACTCACACAACAATTTCTCTTGCTAATTTCCCAAGCATAAGAGACACCAGAGTTTTCCGTTGCACATTTGTTACAGGAACACAGTTGTCATAAGACCCAAGATCTGTTAGTGGCAATACAATTTTTCCTGAACCACTTAGTATAAAAATGCATATATGTAATTTCCAAGTTGTGCTGTGTATGTTTGCTTATTTTTGAGTTCGTAACAAGGTAGTAATTAAATACTAGTCATTCTGCTGCTGCTTTTATGGCTCCAACAGCTTCAGCTTTGGCAGCAACCAGTTAAGGTTTTATAAATCTGTGATGAGCAGTGCAGTAGTCAGATTCTGACCTCCATGAGGTTAGTGCTGCTCCAGTTTTACCTTCTGTAAGTATTTCTTGTATAAGTCAAGACTTTGCTTAATCTCTTGTAGATTATTAATTTTCCTTTTGAAAAAGTGAAGAGGAATACATGATTATGTCACTGAAGTCTGCTTGCATACAGATTAACTGTTTCTACTCTAAGCATTTCAAAGAAAGAAAAGAAGACTTAAATTGCTGAGAAATGTGTGGTTTGCATCCCTGATGTATGGATTGCTTTGGCATTAGGATACTTTCCTCGTGGAATTCTAAACAGTGTGAGGGGTATTTTTGTTGTGCCAACACAGGCGCAGTAATGTTATCCTCTGCAGCTGATGAACTGACCAGCTGTAGAGCAGCATTTTATTAAATATAGAAGAGAAAAAAAATACATTTTTTATGAAGTTACCTGAAATCCCAAAGGTACGGTGTGCTAACATTCCATGCCTGTGTAAATGACTGTAAGGTTAGTCTTCCAAAGAAATATTCTAATCACTTATGGCAAGGGTAGAGGCAGTTCTGTTTTCAGTTGACCTATATTTATCACAATTGGTGTAACTGGTCTGTTTTAAAAAAAACAACAACCCAACACAAAACACCTGTGTTTTGGTTCGGTTATGGTAAGATTTTGGCTAATCGGAGTTAAGTTTAAGGATGAACTTTAAAAAGCTACTCTTTGTGAAGGGCTTTCTTGTTTTGTGTATCTTTTTCACTGTCACACCACTGACGTTTAGTTTTGGTACCTTAGCCTCTCTTAGTTCATTGGGAAGGGTCCTAATGATTTCACAAACGCCTTCCCAACTTTCACATACCCTGTTTCGGAGGGGTGACGAATTATTTCGAGAGATGTCTTAGAGTGAGATCACCTCTTTCTAAAGTTAAAGAAAAGACAAAGTAAATTTTATCAAGCACTTACTATCCTTTAGAGGCAGGTACAAAGATGTCTTTCTGTATCCTCTTCAGATATGGCTCTCACTTGGCATTTTGGAACCTAGACTAGGGAAAGACCTATTAGTTAACAGAATCAGCGCCCTTGAGAACACATATAAGGCAACGTGCAAATAAGGGAGATGTTCTACTGCCTTCAATTAGGGAGTGTTGTGCAGAGAGATAAATGGTCATTAGGCACAAAGTCCATGAGCAATTACAGTAGAAAAACATGAGTTTGCTTCAACTGTTTCTCAATTCAGTTATATCTTTCCTAGTAAAACAAACACTACTGAAACGTTTCTGTGCTGCTGACTTCAGGAGTACCAGGTAACCCCTTGCTGTCTTCTGACTTCTGTCCAGTTAGGTACCAGATAGTCCTTATGGAGCTGTGGTAATCGTTAACCGTAGAATAGTTGTATTGCAGTCCTTTGTATCTGTCACATCTAGGATTAAGCATCATTCCAAAGTCAGTGTGGCATTACATCCAGCAACGGGTAGGACGGAGAGTCTTCTCCTGTGCACATTACAAACCTCCATGACCACCAGCAGTGCTGTGAAGTTAACTAGTTGAGTTCATGTTGTTGGGCATTCATCAAGTTGCTAACCACTAGAATTGCTTAAATGGCTGTAAAGGTGGGGCTGGTTTGTTGGTTTGTGGTGTTGGAGGTTTTGATTGGTGTTTGGCAATTTGTTATTGCTTTCAGCACTTACAGTAGTGGGAACCAGTCTTCCATCTGTCAACTAATTTTAATCCTTTCTTAAGGCAAAGTGTCAGTATTTCCTGTCTGCTTTCTTACAGTGTTTGAGTGGGTTTACA
Source organism: Rhinopomastus cyanomelas (assembly GCA_013400115.1). NCBI lineage: Eukaryota > Metazoa > Chordata > Aves > Bucerotiformes > Rhinopomastidae > Rhinopomastus > Rhinopomastus cyanomelas. The sequence goes on from VXBP01007878.1 coordinate 1,428,743, forward strand.
GCTTGGTTTTTTTTCTCTGAATAAACATAATAGATAGATCAGCAGCTGTATTAAGGAACTCTTATTAGGTTAGCTAAACACTTTATTTTGGTAATCACTCTTGTTTTTGTTCTAGAACTTTTGAAGAGAAGACTCTTAAATGCTTGCATTTTTTAATTGCTGCTTTAATCTTAATTATGTTCTGTGGTGTTTTTTTTTAAACATCTAGTAATAAAAAAAAATCTTCACATTTGTCTATTGAAATGTGGTGGTGATAGGTTGACTTTATTGTTCAGGGTTTTCCACTTTACAAACAACTGATAATTATGGAAGAAATATTGACTGTTAGAACAACAGATCTTAGCACTATAGAAGATGCTGTCAGTTCTTACTTGAAATTAAGTCAGTAAGGGATTTCAGGTTTCTTTTTAAAGTTGTGCTTTTGTTTTAAATCATGGAATTTTATATATTTATCAGCAGATGTTTCAACATACTGGTAAAGCATTCCTTTTTTAATGAAATAACTATAGTGTTTACTGAGGCCAGAGGTATCCCAAGGCTATATGAGATAAACTGACAGAAGTGAAACTACTCACTGCCATTTCTTGGGAAATTAACTTAAGTTTATGGAGAGCACCCTTAAACAGAGCTTTTCTTTTTCTCTTTTGAGACCATTCATTTTCTTTATTGAGATATTTTATGTGGAAAAATTCAACTCAAGGGCGTTACAATCCTTTACCTGGTACTTGCAATTCAATTTTTACCCCATACCTCCTTAAGCAATAGACAGCTACAAAATGTTCTCTTAGCAACATAAAAGCACAATACAGTCACTGCCTCCTCTGCTTTTAGTTTACTATGTAATGCACATCCCTTCTTATGGTCAATATTAATCAATAATGCTAAATGCACTCATAGGTTCTGTTGGAATATAAATGGTCCCAAGGTATTTCTGTCCCTCCACAGAACTGCTGCTTTGACTGAAAACAGAAGATCTGAAGGGAATTTTAACAAACAGAGAGCATGGCTGGCAGAACTCTGTAATTATCCTATTAAAAGAGAGTAGCATCTGCATTATCTGTGCAAGTGCAGAATGGAGAGAACATTATGTTCTCTAATCTTGTATGTGAGCATTATGAAGTTAAAAGGATAATGTTTTGCCGAATCTGTTTTAACGTGATAGGTTATGCGTAATTACCTTTTAATTACCTTTCCTTTCACGGGGTTTTATGCTAAGGACCCTGACTCTCGCCCTCATCACTGAGCTTTTCTTGCCTTGGGGTTGTTTGTATCAGGTTTTATGTTTTACCATGAAAAGGTGATTCTACATGTCTTGACAGCCGTTATTACAATTCTTTTCCCCAAAAGTGTGAAAAAGTCTGAGAATATTAATTTTATATAGAATCAATATGTTGGGGCATTCAGAAGTATGTGTTTTGAATTGAGTTGCAAAGACCAAGCACACAGGACTATCTTTTATGAATAAGGAGGAACTATGGAGCAAGAGGAGATTGTTCCAGCCTTCTGACTGCTTGTGGTGTAAGCCAGGAGAGTGTATTGGTTTAAATAATGTAGGTTTCTTTTCTTTTCTCTTTACCCCTGAGGGAGTCTGATTTCCTGATCACCTATCTAGCCATATGCCATAGCTCTTGCCAGGAACTCTGAGCAGTGTCACTGCCAGCTAAAATTACTTGTTTTCTGAGAAGATAATTATGTTGAGGATTGTCTTAAATTGCTGCACTGGCAATGTCGCAAAGTTTGTGGATACACACACAGAGAAAATACTATGTAAAGCAGCCTTACCTTGAAATTCACTTCGCTTCAAGCCTTGAACTGGATCCAGATACCAAAAGGTGTTCTACACCTGCTCAGGCGCATCGCTCTCTCTTTGTTCTTTCCAGTGCTTTTCTCAGCTGCTTTGTGCTCTGGCTTGTACAGTACGATGTCGATACGTACAAATTAAACATTTACAAAGAAAACATATTGTCTACTCTTATTTTGCATCAGTTAGAGTGAAAACCTAGTATACCTAGTAAAAACTAATACCTTGTAGTAACTTTGTTTTTTTCTTTTGCAACAGGATGGAACTGAAATTACGGATATACCTTGACTAAGGAGGTGGAATAAGACTGAGTCCTGCTCTGTGATATTTAGATGCTTGGACCATGAACTTGCAGTTTGACTTCATGCTTTAGGAACCTGTATAGTAACTGTGTGAAGCTTGTTGGGAATCATGGCATTCTCTCCATGGAAGCTGTCCTCTCAGAAACTCGGCTTTTTTCTGGTGACTTTTGGTTTCATTTGGGGAATGATGCTTCTGCATTTTACTATTCAGCAGCAAACACAACACGAAAGCAGTTCAGTCCTGCGTGAGCAAATTTTGGATCTCAGCAAAAGATACATCAAAGCATTAGCTGAAGAAAATAAGAATGTGGTTGATGGGCCTTATGTTGGGACAGTGACAGCATACGGTAAGTGTAAATTCTAGAGTATGTGATAATCTCATTAATGGGTTTTCTAAATTGTCCAAACATTTTACTTAATAATGCTGCTCAACTGATGGTACTCTGCACTGTGGATTGTCTTCCCAGACTGAGAAAATGGTCTTCACTGGTATGAAACGGGACAAATTTTGCATTTCCAGTCAGTTGGAAGTTAAAAGTGTGTTATTTTTTATTACAGCTGTCTAGTATGCCTCAGGTTATTGTCATAGCTTCTTGTTAAAAAACCACCCTTTTTGCTGTTTTTGAGAAACCTGGGAGATTTTCAGTTTGCTTGTCTTTGATCAAAGAAATTCCTTGCAGAAGAGGACTTTGCCTTACCAATGAAGACCTGCTATGTTTACTTGTTCTTTCCTTTTCTGCTCCTTTGTTCATTCAATTTACTTAACTGTTTGGAATTTGTCTAGCATAAGCTTGAATTAAGCTTCAATACACTACATTTGCCTCAGGGTAGCAGACTTTGTGAATTTCCATGCCTTGTCCAACAGTAAGTTTTTACTGTTTACACCTTCCATTTTGTATAACATGGTGGTTAAGTTTGTGTGCATGTGTGAGGCAGAACATGCAGAAAAGAATGAAGCATATTGCAGAAAATACTATAAAAACAATACAAGTGACTTTCATCTTATGTGATCCCTCTTCAATCTGATGAAATCACATCATGCACCTTTCTTGATTAGCATTTTAAAACTTTCTTTCCTACTTACCTATGCACTTTCAAGCTATCTGGAAAGTTAATGGCTAATTAGTCATCTGAATTTGTTTCCTTTTATAGTTGCCTTAACATTCAGCTCTGAAGAAATTGGAGAGGTGTTTTTTATAAGCTTAGACAAAGAATAAAGTCTAGTATGCAGTAGAAGATAGCTGCACCCTTTTTTCTCTTTTAATGCTCACAAATGTAATGAAAATTTCCTTCTGGGATGATTTCCTTCTGTGCTTTGTTTGTTATCACTTTTTCCCTCTAAAAAAAGGATTTTTGAGTTTGTATGGAAAAGTTATTTGCAAGTTTGTGGTTGCCTGTAAGCCTGGGATTATCATAGCTAACAACTGTATTTGCTGTGGTACTGAAATAACAAGCCATCCTTATTCAGAAACCTCTACTGATAGTGGCTGCATGTTGAAATACACTGGCACTGTAATCTTACAAGAGTGACATAAGCGAAATAGAGTGGTACTAGATCAACATTAGATTGAAGACCTCCAAGCTATTAGATGTCTCTAGAGAAGTGTGTGTATAGGCTCAAAATTTAACCCTATCTGATACATAGTCATCATCGGTGTCCCTCTATCTTGTGAGGGTGCTTGATGGTAGGTCAATTGAAGAGGTAAAAAAAATCCAAAGTATTTTTGTCCAGAAGTTGAAGGGTGACTACAGTAGTATGTGCTCTACCTAGATCTGAGGGATAACCTCAAGGTACAGGATATCCTTAAACTAAGATCCCCCGCAGCTTGTTGCCTGTGGTATTCATTTCCTGTTCCAAATCTCTCTAAGGAGTACTCTGACTTGCTGCCAAACAGTGGTGAGGTTCTCCAGGAGAGGTTAAACTTCATTTGAAAGTGGTAAAATACCTTTCTAAAGCTTCAGGGAGAGTAAGGGAAAGTCTTGTGTAGAAATTTCAAGTTGCCTGGCTACAAATAATTTTTTATGTATGCTGTTTCTGGCTCATTGTTTCCTGTATTTTTTTTTTACTTCTTACTACTAGATTTTTTTCCCTCCATGGTTTTGTTCATGGTAAATCTCTCTTTGTTTTTCTTCTGCACATTCTACCATTAAGTAGCTTCTGGACCCCTTTTAAAATAGTTCCGATCATTAGCTTAAGATTCTATCTGCTGATCTTTAAAGGACAAAGGAAAACATACAGTTATAAGAAAAAACATGTAGTTTATTTGTCCATGGAATAAATATTACCCACCTTTGATTTGTTAAAAAAAAAAAATTAGAAGCTTTTGAAAAGCAGTACCTTTTCATATTTACTCTCTGGCACACAAATTGGGTTAGTCATGGAAAGAAAATGAAGGGAGCATAAAGTGTGGCAGAAATACAACTGATAAAGGTCTGAGAATTCTTTTCAGATGTATGGAGACATTTTTATTACAGATCAAAAAAGTTTACTCAATTCTGAAGTTGTGGGAAGCAGCAAATGTGTTGAACACTTGTACATGTCATGATTTTATGTAATTAAATGTGAAAATAATATTAAGCCATCATGGCAAATTCCTCAATCCTGAGAAGAACAAAGAACAATAATTGCTTTCATCTCTTTGGCTTGTTGCCAGTTGCATAATAGTACAGCTTAGTCTGATGGAGGTCTGCTTTTCCCCTCGTGTCCATAGTTGTTCTAGTTCACCCTAGTCTGTGTTACTTCAAGAATTCTGAACAAAATGAAAAGTAAAGAAAAATTATCAGGGAACTATTTCTTGGTTCTCAGTTGATATGCAAATTCTTCTTATTGTTTGTTGCTTCTCACATGAAGCAAGTGCTGTGTCAGACCAAACAGAGGCAACACCAACAGATGGAAGAAAAGAAACGGGCAATTTATAGTGGTTTGTGTTTACAACAGAAAGGTTGAACTCAATTTTTGTAATTTTTTTTGGCCAGTGCAGAATCTGGTTGTAAAGGAGATTGAGGAAAATGATTTTTTATTGGCACAAAGCTGCCTCTTTTGGGAGAAGGATTTTTGTTTTCAGGTGACGATAGTGCTGATACAGATGAAGGTCGAGATTCATTATTATTTAAGAAACTTCTTATTACTTGAGCTGTTGCAAAGCATGGGGTTTTTCTTGTTCCCATGTGTGTACCCATAAAGGGGCACACTTCACCTTGAATATAGGCTGTACATGCGAGTTGCAGTATACTTATACAGTACACCAGAAGACAAATTGCACATCCAGAGAAACTTGGATCTGAGGCTGAACAAAGTAGCAAATGTTAGTGCATAGAGCTGCTAATGACAAAAGATTTCTCACTGAGAGACTGCCTATATATATATTCCAGTCTCATTCTTGTATCTATTTTTGATTCTGTCTAACAGCATGCATCTGCATTATTAAGCAATTCAACTCTGCATTTTCATTTGCAGATTTGAAGAAGACACTTGCTGTCTTGTTGGATAATATCTTGCAGCGTATTGGGAAGCTGGAGTCCAAGGTGGAAAATCTTGTGCTTAATGGAACAGGAGCAAACTCTACCAACAATACTACCACTCCTGCTCCCAGCTTAGGAGCAGCTGAAAAGCTTAATGTAGCAGGTGGGTATGGAGATTGTTTTAAATATTTGTGGCCTGTTTAACCTGTAATTTTTCTTCTGGTCATAACATGATCTTTCAATGTTAGCTATTTGGAATGTCTTAGGAAATGAAATTCGAAGTCTAGCCTGTGTCAGTGGCAGAACTGAGTAGTCTTTTACAAGCTGAGAGGAAAGCTTTCTACTATGTTAACTTGAACACATTGAAGAAAATTAAAATCTCTACCAAGGGGCTATAGCCTATCATGTTCATAGTAGGGGTTTCATACTTTGGGTGGTTGAGCTTTAGAACAATGAAACTGGGCATTTTCTCCCTGAGCCTATTTACTTGGGTTGGTATAAATCTGCTCTACTTTTCTAGCATATGCACTTTATTGATTATTAACTGAATTAAAACAGTGTTTATTACTCGTTAGAATTTAAAGTAATTAAAATAATTTTAAATAATTTTAAAATGTCCTTCCCTACTTTGCTTAACAGCTCTTATGTTTTGACAGTGCCTAGTCCTTTCAGCCTTAATAAATACGTGCTCTAAAGCATCATTTGAAGTCATTTATTTTGCCTTGAGTGAATGGACTGTTCAGTACCCTTACAGTCTCTCAAAGCACTTAAATCATCTCTTTGCAGTCGAACGCCTTGCTGGCTTCTTCACCTGCATGTCTGGGTTCCTTTAGTGTTCCCAGCTATGAATATGGTTAGCACACTGAATAAATCTTGTTTATACTGCCTTGTCTATTGGCCTGGGTTCTGCTCTGCCGCCTGGTCTGAACAAATACTGGTTGTCCTGACCCAACAGAAGATGTGAGTCTGCCCTGCTAATGATCTTTGCAGCCCCACAAATGAAGCAGAGCGTAAGAGTTTAGGCAACTCAGAGCCTAGGCGATGTGAAAACAAATACTTTGGTTGATGGGATTTTACCCTCTCAAATTTGTCAAAACAGAGAAGCAGATGCAGTAGGGTAATGCCACTGAGAGCAAATCTAGGAGAGCAGACGTGCAAGTGTTTACCTGAGTCCAGTGTACCGGCAGAGCTGCCCAGTCAGCTGCTCTGTCCTAACTGCTTTTGTCTGTACCAGAACATCAAAGGCATATTGTCTCTTGGTGCGACAGACCTTTGTGTCTCTCTTACCACGTAATAGTAATAGAGGCATTTTCAACATCCCTTTGCATGAGTGGTTTAACTATTGCTTGCCTAACAGTACCTTTTTCCCCCACGATGGTCTCTTGTTTGGTTAGACCCAAGACAGATTAGAAACAAGTAACTGAAAAGTTACAGCACTTGCACACTACTGATGGGGTGAGGTGTGTTGCTAACTACAAGCAATACAATGCAAAGTCTGTGTTGGAGGAACCTCCACTCTAGTGGAAAGTGAGTTAGTACAGTATTTTTACAGTCTCTGGGCTAGATTTAAAACTAAAAACATATCTGTATATTTTCTTTTTGTTGTGAACAAAGGGACACTTGATGCTGTTGTTTCAGCAGACGTGGAGATAATTGAAAGAAGGACACTCATGTTGCTTGTACGTTTATAAGCAAAGGATCAGTGTTCTTATCTGATTAGGAAACATCTCTCATCAGTTCTTAGGGTGAATGGAATTTTGTTTGTTATTCTTGGCGTTTGCTAAATTTGCGTTGTTAGTGCTCATAAGCAACTCTGACAGAGCTTGATAGTTTTCAGTGTGCAGTATTTGTATAGCTTTTTGCTGCCTGGGGCTTTCTCTGTGGCAACGAAGCAATATTTGTCTTAGAGCTTCACAGTGCTTTACCTGTGACTCTTGATGCACTGGGTTTAAAATATCTGAAACATCTGTATTAAATGGCAACAGATAAAAACCTTTAGGACACGGTTTTGTAAGGTTTGATTAATGTATCATTCCAGTCCCTGTTTGGATAAAGTTGAGGTTTCTCCAGGCTGGATGGTACCAGTGGGTAGAATAGAGCTTGAAGTTAGTCCTTGTGATAAATTGCCTGTTATTTATCCATTTGAAACCATCAGTGGAAATTCATCTGATCAGGGACAGCCAAGTGGAAATGAAAAACTTGTCCCTACTTCTGTCTTCACTAGCAGCTTCCTGACAGTAGCAAACTCTGGAAGCCATATGATTCCAGTAAAATCATCACATAAATCTCTCCTCATTGAAGGAAATGTTCAGAAAATAAGCCAGGTGAGTAAACACTGTGATTACAGTACCAGCTGCAGTGTTGGTTTTGTCTGCAATACTTCAACAGCACCTTTTTTTGTTGTGCTAGAGCACTTGAGATAATCTGAAAATGGTTGTGGCGAATGCTATGAAGTGATGACAGAAAGGAAACATGGCAGGATTACCATTTCTCTCTTTATCAGCTGTAATATTTTAAGGCTGACTCTAGACAAATTCATGTTAGTGGTTGTTAGTAATGTCACTCTTTCTTCCAGACGACCATATTATTTATGGAGATCCTAACAATATACTGTTCAATATTTTTAGGTTTTTTTAAAGTCTTCTCGAGTTTAGCTTTTTGTGCAAGTCTTTTTTGCCTCAGAGTTGCAGCTTTAAAAAACTTTGAGGTAAATTAAGCATTTTATAGCCTCATTTATCAGTGCAGCAATGCAGTGTCGTTAGCAGACTTTCCTAGAATCTTGCTTCCAGTGGAGCTGCTTCCTGCATTTATTTATTATTTTTTTGATTGAGCTGTCACAGTACACTTAGACCTGATACTGTAATCTGTGTAATCATGTCCCTTTACCTATGGAAAGCTTTCTGAAATAAATGAAGCTGCGTGGAGGCTTAAGCTGTACTTTAGCATCTATTGACACTGCTTGTAAACCATGGTAGTAAATAGTGGAGTGGCTAATCATCCTGAAATCTGTCCATGCTGACCTTGTGTAAAGTTCACTGTGTGTTATGTACTACCTGAGTAGACTAAAGTGATAAAATAAGACCTAATAGAATGACAGGGAAGTAATTATAGCGTAAGTGTCTTCCTCATTGCTAGCTGGACAAAAGTTCAAGAGCAAAACATAATATGTTTCTTATAATTTAAAAGTGACCACCATGGCAGACTAGACTTGTCAGTCTGAATACACAAAGAGCTTTTCTTTATTGTGTATTTTAAATATTAGCAAGACTTTAATGGGAAAAAAATAGTTCTCTTTTTATCTGCAGACTAGGAAGAACAGAGAGGATGATGGTTAGTCAACATTTCTCCTTCTGAAGCCTCTCTGCAAGTAGAGGTTTCCTTTATTATGTACCTTGCTGTGTTCAGAAAGCAGTCCTAAGAATCATTTCTGCATGCTACAAGCAGAGGATGGTGAAAATGCCAGCTTCCTAGTTCAGTTCCAGGGTCAAGTGACTGAAATCGGTCCAAGTTATGGTTTTATCTAACTCTAATAAACACAACTGGTATGTGACTGCCATGACTCAGATTTACAGATGTCAGTTTTTTCTGTGAGATTAAGGGCACTGGCAGTTGGACTAGATACAGATTCTTTTTTTCTTTTTTTTTAAATCCCCTCCTGTGCAACTTGTCTGTGTAGACAATTAGCATAAAGGGCATATTTGTAGTGTTAGAATGTGTGGAGGTTTTCTTCAGTTCACATATACATCTGTTTTCACGTAGGTCAGGTACAGGTCTGAGCGTGACTCTGTCTGTAATCCAGGTAACCACAAAGAGAATGTTTGTGGAGGACTGGTTGGCAGTTGCAAAGTGGTGGAAAAATCAATGTGTTTAAAACACTGACATTTCTCAATGAACCGTTGTCAGAAGGTCTTTAACTTTTGCCCAGTATATATCCTATGTCAAAATGCCTGTTGGTCCAGTAAAGATCTTACTTCTAATGCACTGCACCAACCTTTGGTTACAACAGTCTCTTCATATTGCAACACAGAATCCATCAACCTTCTTTCTAATGAAAAAATGCAGTATCTTCTATGGACTTTTTGGTGTTTTTAATATTCTTCCACTGACATAGATACTGCAGTTACCTGGGCAAATGAGTTTAAGAGGTCCTTGTTCCCCTAAGGAACAACTCTGCTCTGTGCTAGTTGCTGCCTGCAACTCTATGACAGTATTAATAAAAGAATGCACAGCCTTTGCAGCTCTACAGGTATAAAAGCAGATGAAAAATTTTCTTTGAACCATTTTGTGGATGAGAAAAGACTTAATGAGTTTTGTAGCTCCTTCTAAAACAACCATAACTACTGTTTCTAGTCAGCATGTCATCTGAAGGGCTACCATGTGTCTTCTAAAACTTTTATCAGAAACTTCTGTACATTTTCCTGGTGAATAAATGATAGCACCAGTAGCAGAAGGATGAAGTAGAGCAGTTTCCTTAGGAAAACAAAAAGCATTAGGGAAGTACCTCTCTATCAAAGACTTTTATGTTTCTAAAACAACTGTATAACAAAACAGAAAGCAGTCTTGAGTGTGGTAAGTGTTAGGCAATATGAGCCAAGAAGTCTGGGGAGATCCAGGCAAGCGTCGGACCAGGAGACATTTCAACCAGTAGTACGATGCTAAAATACTACATTATAGATTATTTCATGAAGGAAAGAACAAAACCTTCTCGAAAAGAGCCTGTCAGCAAAGGAAGGAGACACAGGGTAAGGGTCTTTAGCTCTTCGGAACTGTTTAGCTGTTTGGATAAAATACCTTAATTCCAGTGTTTATTAATGCAGCCAGGCTTTGGGCAAGCAATAGCCAGCCTGGCTACTTATGCCTTGTACCGGCCTAATAGAAACATTCATGCCTTCCTAAAGCTGATTTTCCTAAATTTTTAGGCAGTGCTTTGACCACTGTAGCTTGAACAAGCAATTTATATGATCAGTATTTCTTAGTACAGAGCTCTATGACTTTTTCTTTCAGTAGAGTAGTCTCTTTATTACCATCTTGAAACCAGAGATATACTGGTGTTTGGAGGTTACCTACCATAAGTAAAGCATATTCTTTGACAGGGATTTATAATTGTACTTTGGACAGGAATTGAAATATCTTAAAACTATGACCCAGTGTTTAAAATTTAGGATCTGTTAGGAAATAAAGTTCTTAATCACGTCACAGGGGTATTGTCATCATTTATGCTCCTTATTTGGCAAGAAACAGAGAAAACCAGCTTTTTATTTATTTTAAATTTTTCCACCTGTGGCTGTCAAACATGATGTAGAACTGAGGCTGCAGTGGTGAAGACTGCCCTGTGGTGATATGGAGAGGTTTTGGTAGATAAAAGGATCTGAAGCAAATCCATTTGGATTATGCTAATTCATAATAAGAATGTGATACCAGTTGGTAGAAGGGAATGTTGAGGATTTAGCAAGGACTGTAACTCGTTTGTCTCTGAGGTAGGTGTACCCAAATTTATATGTTATTATTTTTTTTGTTTCATTGTAGACACCAGAAAACACTCTCTTTGTTTTCAAACACTCAGACAACTAGCATTGTTGGAGGAGACTGAGACTAGCGTTGTTGTTTATATGGAGACTACTGTGTATTCACTGCTTAGTGTGCTTGAGTGTAGTGTTTGTGATGTGGTGATACACCTGATTTCTTCCTTCCTCTGAAGTTAGTTTTGCAGAATCTTTAATTGAAGGAAGCCCAGGAGTAAAACAACTTCTCTGTTGGGTTGTCTGAAAGGATAACAGAGAATGAGCATTTAGTATCACAAATATCTTTTCTCCTGATCCCAGAGGAGCTGAGGATGGGGCCTCTGCTAGAAAGTGAGGCTGCACAATTTATGTTAAAAAGCAAAGCACCTTGGGTAGCTTGAATGGGAGGTTAGGTGTTGCTTTTTTTTCCTACATAGAGCCCTGTGTAAAATCATAAGCATACTTCCCTTTTTTCTTCTTCACTCCTCAAAACCATCAAACAGCCCTGGTTGTTTTGATGCTGCAAATTTTTGGCTGCTTTTTCAGTACCTCCATTTCGTTTATGAAAGACTGAATTATTAAGAAAGATGCTTATAAGACTTTAGCTCATTGGTTTCAGAAGCCATAAAGTCTCTTTCCTTCTCTTGCTTTCTCCTGCTTTTGCTTATCCGGGCTGCATATGAAAAGCTTTCAAGGTATTTGGTAGCCAACCTTTCTGCATTTGCAGGAAGTAATGTATTCCTATACACACAAGAAAGTATTCATCTACAGCTTGGGTGCCTGGTAGATAAGAGATTTCATCAGCCTTTAGAGCAGGAAGCTTTGAGCTGCTGCCACAAATAACACCCAAGGTAAATTTAAAGTTGCTGGTTTGGAGATAATTAAACAGGAATGGAGAAATAGGAAACCATGACACTTGCAAGCTGAGCTTGTCTAAATGGCTGCTTCTGTTGTAGCTGGATCCTCGGTTCCGTGTGACAAGCACAAGATCAGTTTGGTTTAGGCAACTTGCCTCTTAACAGTTGTGCTTCCTTCCACAGTGACTGAAAGAAATCCTTGACTTGTGTGGGGCAGAATTGCACTGAACATAGTTCATCAGATAAAGCAATGTGCTTGCACAGACGTGATCAAAGAATTAGTCCTCCATGTGATTTTGTGGGGGGCTTGTGTTGTGGTTTGGGGTGATTTGGGGGTTTTTTTTTTCCCGAAGTTATGAATTCTTGCTGTGCTTTTCTGGCAGTTATGGGAAAAACTCGAATTAAGTAAACTAGAAGAAACTTTCAAATCCTGAGGCTTAAGATGTCTGTACATGTATGTTACAAAACAACTTCTAACAACTATTTTAAAAACATTTTTATTTCAAGCAAGGGCAAATGTGCACTGAGAAAGTTGTCATCACTCTACTATGCTTGTTCAGTGAAAAGCTAAATTTGTGATAAGTGTAACCATCTAACACCTCAGATAGTATAATTGCACTGAAAACTGTGCCAGACTGGTTGTTTACAAAATGTTCTTTTCCCTTGAAAAGTGTTGCTTCAGGGGAGTTTAATTCTGTGTCTTTGATCCCTTCAAAATGAGCAAGGGAAGGTTCCCAACGAATTTTCCTTCACATCCCTCCTTGTGCATAGCTGGGACTTGGAGAACTGTAAGAACAGGGGTGTCAGGTTGCTGTATGTGACTGCTCAGTGAGGGAGAATATTTCTGAAGTTTCTGTAGGTTTTCTGCTTTATGCCTTAACTTGTTCTGCTATATTGGCTGCTAGCTTCTCCGTTAACAACTTCAGCATTAACATCTTTAAAGTCACTCCCAAGGATGCAGACTTCAGTATTTACTTGTCATTTAAGACATGATGGCTTGGATGCCTGTCAGATATCTGGCACCATTCAAGAATATGTAGTAAGGCAGGCTGACAAGCCAGCTTTGGCAGAGCTGCAAGCGGGCTTTTTTATGGTTTTTTAAGTTATTGTGGTGAGAAGGACCTTCTTTTGTGGCATTTCCATGTCTTCCTTCCTGAAAACTTGGGCCTTATGCATGAAAGCCTTTTAGGTGAGGATTTGGACTCAGGTAACTTCATGATCAAGTAACTTTGTGATTTGAGACAGCCACCATGGTTTCACCAGGGGCAAGTACTACCTGACCAACCTAGTGGCCTTGTATGATGAAGTGACCACATCAGTGGACAAGAGAAGTGCTACAGATGTCATCTGTCTGGAATTCTGTAATGTGCTTCTGTCTAAATTGGAAAGATGTGTATTTGATGAATGGACTGCTTGGTAGATAACAAACTGGTTGGATTGTGATATTCAGAGAGCATTGGTTAATAGTTTGATGTCTAGGTGGAGCTCGATATAATGTGGTGTCCCTTAGGGTCTGTAGTAGGACCAGTACTGTTTAGTATTTTCTTCAGTGGCATAGTGGAATGGAGTGCACCTTCAGTAACTCTGCAGATTGTGCCATCCTGAGTGACGCAGTTGACACACCTGAGAGTGGACATGGCATCCAGAGGGACCTTGATAAGCTGGAGAAGCGGGACTGTATGAACCTCATGAGGTTCAGCAAGGCCACTTACAAGGTCCTGCTCCTGGGTCGGGGCAATCCTTGATAGGAATACAGGCTGAGGGGATGATGTTATTCAAAGCAGTCTTGAGGGAAGAGCGTGAGGATACTGGCAAATGAAAGGCTGGATATGACTGGCAATGTGAATTTGCAGCCCAGAAAACCAGTGGTATCCTAAGCTGTGACTAAAGCAGCCTGGCCAGCAGGTTGAGAAAGGAGATTCTGCTGCTTTTCTTGGCTTAGGTGAGACTTTACCTGGAGTACAGCATCCCACTCTGGAGGATTCAGTACAAAAAGGACATGCATCTGTTCATGTCCAGAAGGAGAGTCCAGAGGAGGCCGCGAAAATGATCTGAGGGTGGAGCACCTCTTCTATAAGGACAGGTTGAGAAAATTGGAGTTGTTCAGCCTGAAGAAGGAAAGGCTCTAGGGAGACTTCACTGTGGCCTTTCCATATTTAAGGAGGGCTTAAATTAAAGATGGGGACAGTCTTTTAAGCAGGGCCCATTTTGACAGGACAAGGCTAAGTGGTTTTATACTAATGGATTTCATCTAGATACAAGGAAGAAATTTTTGATATCAGTATCAAAAAACTGACACTGGTTGATACTGGTTTCACAGGTTGGTGAAACGCTTGACCCAGGTTATCTTGAAAGGTTGTAGGTGCCTCATCACTAGAAACATTCAAGGTCAGGTTGGGCAACTCTGGGCAACCTGATCTAGAAGATGTCTCTTCCTCTTGTGGGGTTGAACTAGAACTAGATGAACTCAGAAGGTCCCCCTTCAATCCTAAGCACTCTGTGATTCTGTGATGAGTGGATTTGCTGCCACGTAGCTCTTTCCAATGAGATTTGGTGCACACATAACAGCCTCGTTAGTTTTAGCAAACTGCAGCCACAGTTCACCCCATAGTTCTGTACTTGTAGAGACAAACTAGATTCTAAAAAGCTGATATTGCATATTGCTCTGAGTTGCCTGAGCTGTCCTGTATTAATGGACCTACAGTGGCCTTTTCTTCAGTTAGCATAGCACATGCAATGTTCTGTACAGTCATGCCTTAATAAACAAGTCAGCTGTCCCCACAGAATATCACCAGATGTAGTGGGCTGTGCTGCCTCTTACAGCCAAGGTTATTGCTTTGTCAGGGGGATGCTTTGCTTTGACTCCTATTTATTGTGTCTTGCTCACTGTATTCTTTTTCCACACTGTATATAATATCAAGCAGTTTTTCCCATTTTGCTGTCCCTTTGCCTCCCACAGAGATGGTGGGGTGGAGCTGGGGAGAATGGTGTGTTTTCAAGCCTGGCTGTTGCAGCCCTGAGCAGAAGACCACATGTGAATATTTTCCACTGCAGTGCTAAGCTGTGTTAGTAATGCTGGAGGGGGCTGTTGGTGGTCCCTTGGGCTGCATTTTGATTAACCACTTGACTACTTCTTGAATTCTCCTAACACTGCATTGATTTCAGCAGCATTAATGGAACATAGCAGCACAGCTGGGGTGAGGATGGACTAGCAGTAGAAAAGTTAATTTTCTTGAAATCATAACAACGCTTTGCTACTAAAGTTTCTAAAATGTTATTAGAAAGTGTTTCGTGCTCTGCATTTGAAGTCTGGAAACCTTTAGCTCATTTCATTCAATATGTTCATAGCGTTTCAGCTCACACAGAAAATTCTCCCTTGAAAGAAATCTCACCAGCTGGAGAAGAAAAATAAAAATTATGTTGAGAAATGTGTTAATTGGTGGGAGAAGGGAAAGGAGACCTTACAGAAACTAAACCAGCCTTAAATGCAGTGTTGTGTCTAACCAGAGATAACAGATTTCAGAACTGAAACAGAAACAAGAGGTGGGTTCCATAAATTAAAGTAAGACTAGTACTTTAATGATCAAAACCAGAAAGAGAACAAGCAGAGATGAAATTGCTGAACAGACTTGATCAGATATGGTAACTCTTGTCCTTTCAATACTGAGGATCTTCCTGATTTTATGAGATCTGCTGGTGGGAAACACTTGGAGTTGAGCTGTATCTGTGTTGGACCTGAGATACTCTAATGTACTATTTTGCAGTGGTCTCGAAATCTGGAGTTGAGCCTCAAGGTTTCAACATACATAAAATTTTGCATCCTGTAACTTCTTCAGATGTTTCCATTCCCTGATGAGCAGCAGAGTTGGTCCTTAGCAGACCGGAGAGGCTAAGCTTGCAATTTCAGCAGTACTTTGGCTTTTTCATTTGCTTTAACCAATACTGCTTTTTCAAAACTTTTATGACAAACAGAATACCTAGGAAACAACAATTACTGCTGAGCAACTAATTATAACTGCTATTCCGCCTGCTGTCTTGGTGGATTATTTTTAGACTTCCTAACTGTCTGATGGAGGAAAAACTGAAGCTGAATTTTTCAGTCTGTGACAAAGGATGTTCTTTGAAGGATGTGCAATAAAAGGCAGGCACATCATATGTATGCAGCACTCACTATTGTTTATTTTTACTCTTTTGTTAAAGAATAACTAGGAAGCAAACATTATCACTATCATGGATTGTGCTTTTAACCACATAATTCTCTCTTGAGTGTTGTTGACCTTAACTAGAACAAACAAAGCCTGTGGACATAGAGTTTAATTACAAGGGATGTTGCAGACCCCCACCTGTGAACTGGTGTTTAAAAGAGGGTTTAGTTGCTCCTACAGAGCAACAAAGATGAGGTATCTTCTGCAGTGCAGGGTTAGGTGGTGTAGCTTAAATCTGTCAAGGCACTCATGCTGATGTGCCAGACTTTGCACCAAAGTGACTGATGATTGTTCACAAGTTGAGTTTCACCTGCTGTGCACCAGCTCTCTCTCATGCAGAGCTCTCTATCTCTAAAGTGTCACAGACATTTGCAAGGTGAACAACATATGGCTCCTTTCTAAACGTGGAGATGGAGTTTGCTGGTTTTGTATTGAACATCACAGGACCTCATGAACAACACTGTATTTAAAGTGGTTCTTTAAATCTTTATTTGCTTGGTATTTTATAGATCCTTTCCTTTTTTTCCAGGATAATCTGTAACACTGTGTAAAGCACTCACGGACCTATTTTCAGTTTGTCAGTGTGCTAACTTTTGATGTAACATCGTATGAGATAAATGCTTAATAATTATGTCTTCGTGTAACAGCAGTCAAGAGGAGATAAGCTGCACATGACTTCAAAGACATTTAGAATAAAACTGTAAAATAGAACTTACGGTTCACAGAAAGCTTGAGACAAAAGAATTGGTGTGTATTAGCTACCATTGCTTTGTACTGACTTGACCGTTGCTGGTTTTCTGACATTTTTGGCTGTAAGGTCTAAGTTTTGGCTGGGAAAAGAGATCTCAAATTTTGCATTTTAAATTACATAAATCCTAACTGAGGATAAAAATTCTTGTGGTTTCCCAAACCCTGTTTTCCAACAGAAGTAACTTCAATGTCTGGTTTGATGATGCATTTTTCTCCTTCAGGAAGAACACGAGTTTGGTAACACTGTAATACTTCTATCCACACTTTTGTAGCAAGAATCTTCATAAGGTAATCAGATTCATAGTGAGAGCCAGAGATGTCAGTGACCTAGTCTGCAAGACTCCTATAAGGATAAGCAGAATATTTTGAAAGTGTTTGTTGATGTGAAATTACAAGGTCATCTTAAAAACTACTTCACCTCAAAGTTATTGTCATAGAATCATAGAATCATAGAATCATAGACAGAGCTCAAGATCAGATTGTCACTGGCAGTGTAGCTCAGTTTGTCAAGTTACCACTGCTGCAGAGGCTGCCAAGGAAGTGTCGTCTTCCTGGCGTAATTTGTCTTTCCTCCATTCGCTCCATTTTGCAGTGCTTCACTCACATTTCAAGCTTTATCTTTAAAGAAGCAATCTGCATTAACAGAATAAAAAGGAAAATAGTCAGATAAATCAGGAAGTGTTTTTTGTATATAATAGAACATTCTAACTCTTATCCACTGATCTTGGTGCTCGTCTATGCTAAGGCTCCAGTCTTTCTTTCTTTCCCCCTGAGATCTCCAATTCTCATATTCTGGGGAGGCTGTGCACTGTAGCTGCCATAGCATGAAGTGTTCCTGGGTTGATGGCTGGCTGCTTTTAATGATCTTGATTCTTGCCTGTGGGAAAAGCCAGAACTGATGCAGGTATAATTTAGATAACTATGGATGAACTACCTGAATTGAAAACCTTATCCTCCACTGCCTTTGGCAAGAATCTCTTCACCATATTAATAATTTTTCTTGCCTTAATGACCTGTATTAGATGGTTCTTCTAAATTCTCAGAAGAAAGTCCTATCCTGGAGTCGATGTGGTTAGTGTCCTTTAAAGAAGCTCTTTTAACTTGGCTCATGGGCTAATAGAAAAATTGCTCTCTATATATTACAGTCTTTAATGTGCTGCTAAAGTCTAGAATAATAAAATAGAGGCAAAAAATTAGAAAAAATTCTTGGGAGATGACACGAAATATTTCTCATGAGATGCTACTCAGTTGTAAAGTTAGATCATGTTGCAACATATATTAATATATCTAATGCCATGGATCATAGGTGTTTGATAAAGTGCTAACAGAACTCAAAAAGTTTTTAAGAGCAATATACGTCTAACAAATGTTTGACAGGCAGAAACAAATTGGTGTAATTTAGAATCACAGAATCATCATGTTTGGAAAGGACCTCCAGAATCATCAAGTCCAGCTCTCATCCCACCATCTCTGTAACCCATAGACCATGGCCTTAAGTGCTATATCTACTTGGGTTTTAAACCCCTCAAGGCACGGTGACTGCACCACCTCCCTGGGCAGCCTGTTCCAGCACAGTTTAGTAGTTTTAATCATGTCCTGATTTGGAAGATATTTTGCTTTTTGTTAGTCTCCGTGTGGATAAGCCTAATTTTTTAAGTCTTCATAGAGCAGTTCTGTAATTCAAGATTTTTACTGCAAGTCAGAGTTGAAAGCTATGCAACCATTCCCTTCTATCATCAAAAAGACCCCATAGATTTTTAATGTTGTAACAAATATTTCACAGTAGGACTCTTCAGTCATTCTGTATTGTGAGTTTGTGAAAAGAAGAGGAAGGATTCATTAGGCTGTCTGTCAGAACTGTAAAATTAAATCAGTTATCTATGTTTCTCTTTAGATCTCATAAATGGAGCCCAAGAACAGTGTGAATTGCCTCCTATGGATGGTTTTCCTCACTGTGAAGGGAAAATAAAGGTAGGTGAAGATTTTTTAATCTCATTAGGTGTATTCTGTTAAAAGCTGAACACATGGTGCAAGAGGTCATTACTCAGACAGTGTCATAAAGCAAGAACAATGTGGTTGAAAAAGTGAATATTTAAGTGTGTGCGTCACTGCAGCATTGCTCAGGTCACACAGCTAATGCTAGAGCAGCTGTGGAGAAAGTGTCCTATTAAGACAGGAGTAAAATGTCATGTTATAATAAAACACCATGATTTAATAAAACATATAATTGAATGATGTCCTGTTATTCCGAAACTTCTTTCTCCTCTCTGAAAAGCCCTGTTTTCTTCCCCATTCTGAGTCATTTGGCATTCTCCCACCCCAGGACTGGGATTTTGTGTGTACCCCACTCCAGCCATTTCTCTGTTCCAGCAAGATATTTGTCCAAACCTCTTTCCTTTCCTTTGCCTGGTTGGTGTTTTGATCCATTTTGAGAAACTGGCTGCATAGTGACAATGCAATATATTATTTGAATATTAAGCTATTCATTTAAATTACTTCTGCAGAAATGGCAGATTCTTGGCAGAATTGGGCAGATTTCAGTCTTGGTAGCTGAAACTATCTGTTAAATTCCACAGCAAGTGTAACATAGTGGGGCAATGCAGCCAGCTCCAGGCATACCCGTATGTCTGGATCTTGATTACATGCTCCCTCTGATACTTGCCTCTGCTTGCCTCGCTACCAGGTTATATAAACCGCTCACATCTGGCATGTAGTTACTTCCTCAATCTGGCTTAATGCAGAGATGCAGCACACTGCAAAATACTAATAAAATTCCTTTTTGGTTGTGATTTTTATCTAGTTGGGTAGAGTTGCTTGGAGCTTTCCCCAGTTATTCCTGAGTTCATGTGAAATGGTGTAGAGTCACTACATGGTATTTAAATCTAACAATTTGGTTTTATTCTTTGCAGTGGATGAAAGATATGTGGCGATCAGATCCCTGTTATGCAAGTTACGGTGTAGATGGGTCCACATGCTCCTTTTTTATTTACCTCAGTGAGGTAGGTAATCCTTTCATCTGCACAAGAGCAACATCATAGTGCCTCTATATTTTTTGTGTCAGTTTGTAAACTTTTCTCAAAAGAAATCATTACTTTGTTCAGAAAAATTCTATAAAGAGGAAAAAATATTAAAACAGAATTGTTATGAAGTGTGTTGCTGTTACTGGTGAACCTTGCAAGGCTTTCTAGCCTGGAGAATCCTAATGTTAAGCGGCAGCTCTCCAGGGGGTCCACACTAGATACCCTGTTAAACCAAAGTACAAAGCTCAGTCATAGATCCTTGTCTCTGAACACTTTTTCAGTTGCTTTTTGTGTAGTTCCTGAGGCAGTAATTGGGAGGCATTTTAGAGGGGACACATTTGGAATGTAAAATTTGGAAAGTGGAACTAGATGGAGTATTCTCCTAAGCAGCATGGCCATTAACTTCTTGGAATATGTTTGTGAGTTGTGGAGTCAGAAAACAAACCGAAAAGTCATGTTGCAGATACATTAGCTATAAATATGTATAAACAGTGATGAATTGTTACCTGTCAGAAACAACATCTCCGTTTTGTTCACAGCTGAGTAAGTGCTTGCCCTGGTGGGTTTTTTATAGACTTACTGTTTCCTGACTGACACTTGTTTTCCAAGAAGGAACTTTGTTAATCAATTACTATGATCCCTATTACTGATTTAATGTGCAGCAGCTGCTCTTTGAAGTATTACTATCTAGTGGTTTATTGCTTGTAAAGAACTGCAAGAGCCAATGTAGCTGCAGAATAGTAGTTTTGATGTTTCTGCGGGTTTGGGGCAGTTGACCAGAGTTTTTGAATTATGTATCTGAGATTTCAGAAGAAAGTCTGTTGTATAAGTATCTCGGTTTTAATGGAAAAGTTCCTATTAATTTATTTAGTCATTAAAATGTTGGGGTCATTTTTTGAAGCAGCAGTAATAGTTAAATATCCAAAACTTGTAACTGAGGGAACAAAATAGGCAGAGTTGAATCACAAATTTGAGTAATTCTATTGCTGGTACCAAATGTTGATTATTTATGGACTATAATGCTGGGGAAGGAAAAGCTACAAGGTGACTGTATTTTTTATCCTTTTATTTATCATAGAAGCTACAGATAGGTTTCCTAGTCATCTGAAATTGGTCTAAATTTCTACTAGAAGTTTATGTCTTGGCATCAGCAGAATTATGTTTGCACATTCTGTCATCTAGCAGGTACTCCATGGTTTTAATGCAGATGTATCTTAAAAATGAAGCTGTTTGTCAGATGAATGTGAGAATCTAGTATTCTTTAATTATACTTATTTATTATTTTTGTTAAGTCACAGTATTTTCTGTGGCAATCATCTCTGATCATCAGTTTTGAAAATTCAGTTGATGCTGTTAGTTTTCTCATAATTTGTCTTTCATCTCATCATGACAAAATACAAGCAGATTTGATGATGCCAGTCGGGTTCTTTTTCAAGCATCTAGGGAGATAAATTGTACTTTAGGCAGCAATATTGAATTTGGGCAACTTTTCATTCCATGATAGAATAACAGTATAATTAGTCTGTGTATATTGGGTAACTTCAGACAAAGGTCTTGCTCTTTTTTATTTTTAAAGTGTTTTCCCATGACAGAATGTAAAACAAATATTGGGTGAGCATATTATTAACCTTGAGTTTAAATTTGGCATTCTTAATCCTATGATTAATTCCATGATTAATGCCTAGCAGCAGAGGTTGAAAGCTTAAATGTTTGCGAATGCAAGCATGAAATGAAATTCTAATAACACTACAATGATGGGGATTTATGAGCTATGTTGGCTGCTAAGGATAACTTGGAAATGCCATTGCAAGAGTAATTTGTCAAAGTGGACAGCAATGAAGAGTTGACAGTTTATAGTATGGTTGCATAGCTGAATGATAAATGTGTCTACAGGGTTCTAAAGTCAAAACTGCTGATTTAAAATATTAAAATGCATTAGGGTACTGGAAAGGTGTTACTGTTGAGATTTTTATTTTACTTGAAACTTACCGTATAGGAGGAGAATGGTTCTGTCTGAAAAGGCAATGCACCTATCAAATTATGCACAACCTCAGTTGCAAAAGGCAGAATATGCAGCAAATTGTGCATGCCTCTACTTTTGTTCTTAAAATCATCTCTAATCTACTGTGACAAGTGCCTGTGCTCTTTGGTGCTCTTTTAGGATGGGGTTTACTTCTTCTGGAGCAGTTCAATTACAGTATTGTGTGGCATTCATTTAGCAATTTTGTTTTAAACTGGTAAACAGAGAAGTCAGAAACACTCCATTTTGATGTGTAATGTGTGTCAAAGCCACAATGGGACAGCTAACTTGGTGCCAGCTTACACAAAGGTTTAAAAGCAAAGCATGGGATGAAACATGTGCTTTGGGTATCTGTCACGTGCCTTGTTACATTTCCACTATGTGTATCTGGAAAACAGAAACAGCACAATCCAAATCTAGGCTGCCCCTAGTCTTCTGAAAAGCCTGCACAAGCATGAGCAGCTCTAGCTCCTGGTTTGCTCAGGAGGGCATTCCCACAGGAACATGGGAACAGTCTGCTGAGCTGCTGCTTTTCATTACTCTGCTCATGGCTTGGCTGTTGGAGCAGGATGGGAGGCCAGTGTGGGAGCAGAAGCAAAGCAAGAAGCAATCCAGCATGTTCAGGCTTATTTTTTTTTTACTTAAAGCTGTCCCCTGTCCAGACTTGCAGGAAAAGCTGCAAGAACCCTTGCACTTGCATCTTGCTGTTTTGCTGCTAGGCACTGGATCACTCTTGGAGAATGACAAGCAACAGTGCAGTCCTTAGAATTGTGATGGAGCCCAAGAAGACTGGAAAAGACACAAATGGCCTGAATAGTAAAGCCAGACCTGCATTATCTTGAGCAAGAGAGCAACGCAGGGATTAGAAGCAGCAAAACTTTGAACACAATTCAAGCTAAGGTTTCTGGATAGCTTGTACTGGTGGTTTCCTTTTAACCATG
The DNA here is from genome assembly GCA_013400115.1 of Rhinopomastus cyanomelas. Taxonomy (NCBI): domain Eukaryota; kingdom Metazoa; phylum Chordata; class Aves; order Bucerotiformes; family Rhinopomastidae; genus Rhinopomastus; species Rhinopomastus cyanomelas. The sequence continues at coordinate 1,451,602 of VXBP01007878.1, forward strand.
ATACAGTCTTGGCCCTGGAGAAGAGTTACTTCTTTTAAACTTAGCACATAGTTATAAAACAGCCAGTTGTTTAACACTGTAATGCCAGTGACACAGTTACAGTTTTCATGGATGGTGTTGCCTCTAGGGAGAAATGTGAAAAAAATCATTTCTAGGCAGTACAAAAATTTATTTCACTGCAAAATGTCAGTTTGCAGCTGAAGAATGAGTCGTTTAAAAATATCTTCTAGAAAATGAATTTTTCATACAGTTTCCTAGCTTAACAAAAAAAAAAAACCAACCTTAAACTGAGTGAAGGATTCTTATTTCTCCTTTTCTTTAGCTAGATACATGACTGCTTTGAGGGAACTGCTTGCCACAGAGTGCCTGCTGGTCAGCCAGTAGCTGTTAGCACCACCCAGGGCTCATTACATTGATGCTTACTTGCTGGAGCTAGGCAATTGTCTTTAAAATCCCAGGCTTTAGATCTCTAGTTTGCCTTTCAGTTGCAGTTGTAATTTTTGGTACCCAGCTTGGAAGTGGATCCAGTGCTTGAAGACTGAAACTCTCAGAAAGACCAATCTTTGAGACTCTTGTAGCTTTTATACATGTGCTACCTCTCTCTCTCTCTCTCTCTCTCTCTCTCTCTTTCTGTGTGTGTATATATATATATATACACATATATATATAGTAGTGCTATCACTACAAGACAATTCTTGCTGGAAACAAAACCATGGCTTGGTTACAATACTTCTGTTTACACTCTTACTTCTGCTTTGAGGGATAAAGCAGAAAAATACAAACTGAGATTTGAATGTGTGTTTGTTTCCCTGGTGTGGCTGTTGTCTGACGCACATTTTAGTGAAAAAACCTGGAATCATAATGATGCAGGTTCTTCAGATCCTTGTGGTTTTGCTGGTTCAATGCAGTTTGCCCATGTCTATGTGGAAGTCCCCTTCCCACAACTTCTGCTGTCTATGCCAGCTAGTTTCTGACGCTGAGGCAGGTTGATGATTTGCATTTTTTCTGTGCAGTGTAACATCAAACCAGAGCTTTGAATTCTGCACAGTTACTCAGAAAATGGACTGAAATTGTATTGTATGAAATGTAAAGCAGCAAAAAGTCTTAAACTTCTTCAGTCATGTGTCCCTAAGATATTGAGATGGTTATGGTAGCCAGAACTTTGTTCCCAAATCATCTATTACTGTTGGGTTTGGGCAACTTGGGCTGTTATCTTTTCTACTTCTGCCACTTTAAAACATGATTAGTCTTTTTCTGTCTTGTTGGAAAAGGTGTAGATGCCAGTGTAAGTGAGGAGTCAAATGTAGTGTATGTTACTGAAGTTAGAAAACATTTGTTGATTGATGGTTATGTATAAAATTCTGTATTGCAGTGTCACTGGGACTGCAGGTTACCAATGCCCAGTGATTGAGATTGCCTTTAGAAACAACCAAATCCATTTCCTGCATTTCACTAAAGAGGCAGCAGTCATCTTGCACATTGCAGCACATTCAAAATAGCTACCTATCATCGAGGAAATGCTACACAAAATATAGGTAGTTATGGTTCTAGAGGAGTTGAGAAAGTCACCTTCCCAATGAGAGCAGTTCTTTCACATTGAATTCTCAACTGGATTTTTAAAGTGAGCATTATGAGTTCTCTGCCTGCCTTCATGCTGCCTAATAAATTTAAAGATGCACCTTCTTTCAACAGAGATTACAATACTGTGGTTTTTTATTTCCCACTCTGAGACACTGGTAGAAGATGGTTCAGAGCAGCTTTGCACCGTGGACAGAATTGCCCTGAGCGTTAACGCTGTTGAGCTCAGGTGCACTGAACATTGCTTTAGTTTTCCAGTAGATGGATCTGCACCTACCCACTAGAAGAGTCCAAAATTAAGATTGTCCCAGGTGTTTAGAGACTGTGCACCCTTCAGTTTCTGCTTTATTAAACTTTCACCGTGATTCTTTAAAAGCATACAGAACCTCCTGATGTTTTGGATGTTGAGAGCTGCTGGCACAGTATACGTCCCTTCTATTTGGAAGGTGCTCGACTACCCCAGTGCTGCAGATGTTTGCCATGTTCTTGTAACTCTGCTTGAAGTGTTTTCTCTGTACGATGGTTGAGTTTCTGAGGAAGAATTATTGGAACATTAACTGCTGCTTCTAGAAAACATAGCCATTGAGGTTCTTAAGGTTGTTTGTCTGGGGGATTTTTCCAAGTTAACTCACCAGTAAGCTATGTAAAGATAAAGTCACCATGAGAGTAGATTGTCTGTGATAAGGAACTAAACAAACTCTTGAGTTCATCTGAAAAAGATCTGGGCATTCACATCCCAAAGCAGTTCAGACTTTTCACAAGTATGTGGAACAATGGAGTACTTAAATTTTGAGCTTCTAACGTACCGTATGACCTAACGTTACCGCTCTAGCTGCATATACTGTAGACGGCACAGTGTTGCTGTGATTCAAAACCAGGTAGGGAACATTTGACTTCTCACGTGAGCCTAGTCTTCAGAGTATGATCAAAGACTACCCAGTGCATTTGTTTGACATTGAACTCAATACAGAACAAGAGGCACAACTGGTCTGATTCAGAAATGTGATAGTACGAAGATAAATATAGTGTGTTCTCAATAATAGTTTAGTGTTTATTACCGGTTATCCAAATAATGGTCAGTCTTCAAATATGAAAGTGTTGTGCTCCAACAGTTGTCTTCATCTCTTTGAGATAACCTAAAGTGAACAGCCAAAGTGGCAATACTTGGTTCTTTGAAAAACAAACAGAAAAACCCCACACCTACCCACTTTCTGAGTCACCGGGGTCAAGTTCCTCTTGAAACTGTAAGCCCTGCCAAAGGCAGCATTTAAATGTAGTTCCTAGGGTGAGCAATTGATGAGAGGAGACCATTTTGCTCTTTACAACTACCTGAAAGGAGCTGTAGAGAGGGGAGGGTTTGTCAGTTCTCCCAAGTCACTAGCAATAGAACAAGAGGAAACAGCCTCAAGTTATGCCAGGGGAGGTTTAGGTTGGACATCAGGATAAATTTCTTTACTGCAAGCATGGTCAGGTATTGGAACAGGCTACCTGTGGAGGTGGTGGACTCCCTGTCCCTGGAGGTGTTCAAAAAACATATAGATGTGGCACTTGGAAACATGGTTTAGTGGGCATGGTGGGATCAGGTTGATAGTTGGATTTGGATGATCTTGTCAGTGTTTTATAACCTTAAAGATTCTATGATTCTGTTTTGCTTTTTCACCTCCACTTTCCTTTGTGTCAATAGATTAAATTAATAAGGTTGGGTTTTTTTCTCTACCCCATGGTATGTCAGACTCATTTGCTTAATTTTTGCCTTTTTGATGCTCTTGTTAATTATTTATCCCCTTATCTAACAGCTCTTTATGATCCATACAATAGCAAAATTATATCATTTTCTGTCAGGGAATGCATGTGCATTCTTCCCAGTGCTTTTATCAGTCCTGAAAGTAGCTAAACAACCGACATGCTTTGAAGAGTGCGTTTACACATCTACCAGTGATCTAAGCTGGTCATTCCAGTAAAAAGAGGAGTTGACTGGATATCAGTAAGGAAAAATGAGTGTTAGATCAACTGTGTAAACCAACAAAGTACGATAGTACTTTGAGGCTACTCTTCCTTTGGTGTTTATTTGTGATCAGATTTAGTATAATTTCATTTGGACTAGAGGGACTATTTCTGAAACCACAAAAGGAGTTGGTTTTCAGTCAGTGAGGCCTGCTGCTAACCATCCTTGGCAGGGCTGAGAAATCTTCCATTCCTTTGGGATGCCTCGGGGCCTGATGAAATACCCAAAGCTAGAAGAGGGGTACATACAGTCCCTGGAATGTGATACCTTAATTTAGGTCAGTTTTAATGCTAAGAATAATTCAAAATTATTTGTGCTATTTAAAAAAAAAGAAGGGATTGTGACCACATATGATTTGTAATAAGAAGCTTAGAGGCTTACAACTCTCTTCTACCAGTGATTCCACAGTTAGTAAAAACCAGTATTAACCGTTTCTGTTTCTAGGGTGTTTTCTGACTTGGAGATCACTGAAGAATCAGATGTTTCCAAACAACATTGAGCAAATGTTGTATTAAATGTATTGAGTATATTAAGTAATGGCATTCAAATTAATGGCTTTGTGTAATTTGTCTGAGGAACCTAAGCTAGACAAGTATCTTCTTTTTAATGAGGTTATGATATCTATTAATTTATTTTCATGTGATTGGTCTTCTAGGCAATCATTTGGCATGATTTTAAGCTTTTAATCTCTAGTGCTTCAGGCTTACTGCAGCATGATTAAGCTAAAATTGTGTTTTGACAGGTCTGTGACTGGAGGAACCTTAACAGCAACTCAGACTTTTATAATTCTCTGGGTCATTGTGAACTTAATCACTAGTGATGAAGTATCTTAGCTGGCTTATAAATTTTTGTGTTTAATACAGTTTCTCTTTTCACAGATCTGCCATCAACTTAGATTCCTTCTTCCCAAAAGCAGATGGTTTAATGTGTTAAGGCAATGAAAAGAAAGATCCTATAGGACAAGCAAGAGAGAGCACAGGGGCTTTGAGTGTCTTGTCTCCATTTACTGTTTCTTCCCTAACTCATTACCATTGTATTTTTTTTCCTCCTAGTAGGTGGCAGTAAAAGTATTGCATTTGCACTGTTTGTCTAAGAATTACAACTGTCAGTACTTGTTATTTCTACTGCAAATAGAGTAGGTTTGGGTTTATTCTTTCAGCTTCTTGACTAGATTATGATGAAATAGCTGTTTGATCATTGGGTTTTATTAGGCTTTACTTTTTCATGAAGGTATTTTAGGGACATGAGAGAGACGTATTCCAAAATACTTCTTTTTTAAGGTCTAGAAGCATAAATACTAAGAAACTGCTCATTTAGAGCATTTAACAGCTGACCTCTCTTGAAGGGGTTTTATCTCCTGTATTAGTTATCATGAATGAATATATAACTGCCACTTTTGGATGCAGATTTGCAAGGTTAGAATATTAATGAATTGCAAAAATCTCCTTAAGATTTTCTTTCAAAAAGGAGTTTTACCATGCAGAGACTTTACTAATCAGCTGATGCCTTATTTAAGCTATAGAAGGTGTAATATAAAGGCAGTGAGAGACTTTGGTAGATCATCTGAAAGCAGAATAGAATGATTTCTTTTCATGTGATTGTTTTACAGGTTGAAAATTGGTGTCCTCGTTTACCTTGGAGAGCAAAAAATCCTAACGACGAAACTGATCAACAAACAGTGGTAAGAACAACATTAAAATTTGGTGGTTGTGATTCATACACAAGATCCTGGAATGCTTTGTCACATAAATGCTAATAAGACTAGAAGTTACTGTTTTTATTCATCAGCTCCTCAAAAATTAGATGAATAAACTTGACTGTATAAGTACAGATCATCATGTGTTTTCTCCAATGGTAGTTTTATGCTTCAGTCTTGGAGGTATATTTCTATTAAAAACATTTATGTGTTTATTTTATGAAATGCTTTACACACATGCTGAGAAAAACTTCATATCCTTGGGCTTGTTGCATAAACCCTGGGCTTTTATATAAAACTACTTTAATGGAAAAGGCTTGTAATTTTTTTCAGTTTTGTAGTAACATTTGGACTGCTCCTAATTTTTTCCTTTAAAAGCACGTAGAACTGTTTCTAAACTGTTACAGCCTAATTATGTAGCACTTAGGTATTTTAAGGTAATTGCTGTGCCATATGTGACTATTGCTTGTGTAATTTAGATAGAGGGTGTCTCATTTAGTAAGACCAATTGCTCCTAGATCAGTCTGGCTTTAAAACTACTATTTCCTTTAAAATATAGACTCGTAAAGTTTCTTCCTTTGTGGTATGATAGGAGGCTTCTTGTCTTTGGAAGACTCATGGTATGCATGAAACCTCAGCAATACTGTTCTGATTTTATATATTGTTTTAAACTCCATTTTAAAGCATCTGAACAAAACTAAAACTTATATTTCAGAAAAAAATACCTTGTGAAACACACTGCAAACATATTCTGGGGCTACCAAACCCAACAAATGAAAATGGCAATATTTTATGTAGCTATGAAATGTCGGGAGGTATTTTAAATATTTGAACTAAGTTCTTAACTTCATCATTAGGAGTGTATGTTTTTCCTTTTTTGATGAGGAATGCAGAACACTGAGTTTATATTAGAGAATTTTTTCAGTTCTGGAAACTGCAGTATATTTTTGGAGTAATAAAGTTTTGGGGTTTATTTTCATACTTTCATTTGAGGCTGAAATTCGTATCAACTTTGATAATCTCTACAAAATGATGTCAAGACATGAGGAGTTCAAGTGGATGATGTTACGCATCAGACGAATGGCTGATACCTGGATCGAAGCAATTAAATCACTTGCAGAAAAACAAAATTTGGAGAAAAGAAAACGAAAAAAGGTAAATAAAAAGATTTTTTCATTCCTGCTACTTGCACTTATCTAGACTCTTTAAAGCTTTGCATTCTAATAGTAACCTCAGAGTGGAGATACCAAATGTATCCATGACTCACATTTATCCTGGTGCCTCTTTTATCAGGAAATATTTCATTGTTTGCAATTACTGTTGCAATGGGTATCTGCTTTACAAATAGTTTTACATACTTTCCAGGAGTAATCTTCTAAGAACTTTTCTAACTCCTTCAGTTTTGGACAAAATAGAGACTAGGAGAAGTTTCTAAAAGGAGAAACTGAAATCACTGCAAGCTAATCACACAGGAGTGTTTTCATGATCATAGAAAACAACAGCTGTACACCATTTTTGTCCAAAATTAAGACTTTACATGGCATATTTTGGTTAGGATTTGAGTGGATTTGAAGTTGACCACAGCTTTGGATTGGATCACTGTAATGAGCTCGGTTCAAAAACCTTGAGATTCTTGAAATGAAAGTTCGATTTGATTTTTTTTTTTATTTTATTATCTAGTTACGATAAAGGAGACAGTTGTAAACACAACAATAGGTTTCCCTTCCAGGCTTCTTCTTAGTGGAGCCAGTTCTGAGTGGCAGCAGGCACAGTCATATTTCTACACCCTCTTAAGCCTGACTGGCTGCAGCTCAGAAACTTGCTTGACATTCTCAGTCCTCACATGAGGTCTGGGCTCCATGTTGTAGCTCTAACTTTTGTCACATACTTCAGTCCTTGAATAGTCTTGTTCTTTGTCAAGAAGCAACCTCTATCTTCAAGCAGCTCTCCATCCTCTTTTAATAAAAGAATATAACATCTGAGAATACAGAAACTCAAGAATAAACAGAAGCAGTTCTGATCTGCCCAGGGAGTTGTGATGAGATGCTCTAGTCCTTATTTTTTGCTTTCAAAAGTCCTCGGATTTGTGAAACACAAAATGAAATCATCATATTATGTTCTGTTCAGTTCTGGGAGATTCAAGAGGTGAGAACTGTATTTTTTAATGCTGCTTCTTTATAAAGATTGAGGAGAAAAGTTTTTAGTGTTTAGGAGTTTTTATGCTTGGCACACTATGTGCCTGCACACAAACAACAGTCCAGGTCATTACATTGTGGTTGGGATTGCATTCCTGTCTTTTGTTACTAAAGGTAAGTGTGTATTTCAAGGAACTACACAGAAAGATGTCTGGTGCAGGGGAGAGGAGAGGTTCAGAGAGCGTCCTATTACTCTTTCAGACTCTGTCCAAGTTCTTAATGGCTTGTTCACAGCAGTATGACCTCCTGTAACTCTACTGCCTTGCATAAACAAGATTATTTCTTTTTAGAATATTAGTGGTTATTTTATCAAAATAAGCTAATGTGAGCCTCAGCTCTCTGCAGAATTACAGATTATTTTGTGAATAACACCAATTTGGGGGATGCAGATAACAGTGCAAAACAATGTTGTGGTATTGTTATCATTATTGCTCTAGAGATCCATTACTAAATTAAATTATTGGGGTGGGAGTAATGTTTTCTTTCGGTTTATTTGGCTGTAGTTGTTATTTCATAGAAAGTAAAAGTGTTATGCGGTATAATAGTTGTGTGTTTAATGCCGATAACTCTAACATATTACTTTCCTTTACAGGTTCTTGTTCATCTGGGGCTTTTGACAAAAGAATCTGGATTCAAGATTGCAGAAAATGCATTTAGTGGTGGCCCACTTGGCGAATTAGTCCAGTGGAGTGATTTAATTACATCTCTCTACTTACTGGGCCATGACATCAGGATTTCAGCTTCACTGGCAGAGCTCAAGGAGTAAGGAGATTACTTTCACTTTTGAAAGTGGAGTACAAGAGAAAAAGAATTGTAAAGTCTTGAAGCTTCTATTAACAATATATAATTTCTTGAAGCGTAAAATGAAATTGATAATTCACTAAACAGAAGATAAGATTATTTTCATGCACTAAGTATATGTGTTATGAAAAGGATAATGTGTTTTCATTGTAGCTTCAGGCTCCCGAGACTTCATAAATAAGTGCTGTAAAATTCAAACTAAGCAGCTTATTCTTCAATGTTCCAGGTGCTTTAGGCAGCTGCTATAGGATATGTTACAGAAAAGTCTAATACAGTGTCTTCTTCAGTTTCTGGTATTCTTCACTTAGTATCTCACTTTACAACAAACGTTTAAATCCTTTAAACACACTACTTTTGATGTAGGTAATTGCTTATGTTAGGTCAAATTACCAGCTCACTCATCTTTGTCTTGCTTTGCACACTAGTTCTGCATAAGGCATGAAACATCTGTTTCAAATCTGAGCTCTTAAACTTTTCCTGTAGCTTTTGTATTTTTATAATGAATGTGACAGCATCATTTTTAGAGAGCTCTTATGCTATACAAGCTGTCAATAGAAGCCAGAAATTATTTCAATTCATTTCAAAGCATGCTATTTTTAAGCATTCTAACCATATTGCTAGTTTAAACTATGTGAACTTTTTAGTGAAAATTAGGTTTTACTGTGTAAACATTTCTTTAATAATTGCTGAGCATTTTTAGCATTTGAGTGTTCTTACATTGGTCCTGGTTTGGAAAAGACAAGAGTAATCCCTTTTTTGGAAAGGGGAATTATTGGTATAAATAGCATTATCGTATCTATTCAAAGTATTTGAAAAATAATACGTTTCCATATTCCTTCTTTCTTTGTTTAGGATTATGAAGAAGGTTGTAGGTAACAGATCTGGCTGCCCTACCCAAGGGGATAAAGTTGTAGAACTTATTTATATTGATATTGTGGGACTCACTCAGTTTAAGAAAACCCTTGGTCCATCGTGGGTACATTACCAGTAAGTATAACACTTGTTTGACCACTTAACTGCTTCCTTAAAGAACTTTGTTGAGTAACACATGAGAAAGTACTTAGGTGAGTGCATTCACATGACTTAATTTTTTTAAAAGTGAAAATGTGGTTCTCTACTCTCTTCCAAGTGAAAATGTGGTTCTCTACTCTCTTCCAAGTGAAAATGTGGTTCTTTACTCTCTTCCAAGTGAAAATGTGGTTCTCTACTCTCTTCCAAGTGAAAATGTGGTTCTCTACTCTCTTCCAAGTGAAAATGTGGTTCTCTACTTTCTTCCACCTTGAGGAACGAAGGGGTTATTACCTGTTTGTGGCACACCATCATCATCACTCACAGCAATCAGGTTACCAGATTCAAGTGTTTAATTTCGTCTTTCCCTTTCTTCCCATCCCTGTGGCACACCATCATCATCACTCACAGCAATCAGGTTACCAGATTCAAGTGTTTAATTTCATCTTTCCCTTTCTTCCCATCCCTTCTTTGCACCACCCCGCCACACACCACATCTCCTCTTTTCATTCTGTAAATTAGTAGATGAGCTGAGGGATCACTGGGTTTTGGTGTCTAATTGGAATACCAGAGGCATTCTTTGCGTGTCATTGGTTGTAGCAGAACTGGATTGATGATTGTGTAGGTTGTCTCTTCTAATTGTATTGCCCAACAACTGCAATGCAGGGTTTTTCTTTGGTTCCATCCCCTCAAGGTGCTAGGCAGAGAGTTATCTTCACAGGTAGGTCTAAAGAGTAAACTGCAGTTGTTGCTTCTGTAATCTATATTTTTCCATTAGAAATGGAAGATGGTGGTCACAAGAAATTACTTTCTACATCCTTTTTAGTGTCTGCAATGTTAGCATGACATTTTTTGTCAATAACTTTGAATCAGTAAGCCTCCCATGTGTTGTACAAATACACTTCGGCATGAAATGAAATTAAATCTAAATTACTGTCTTTGATTTTTCTGTACGTAATTGAATTAGCTGTTTCATGATCCATAAAGTGCAGTAAATCCTAGTTGAAGGAAGGTATTGAAAGTTTGCTGCAGGCAGAAAAGTTGTCTTCTCTCAACCTTAGGATTTTCTAGAGCATTGGAACTTTTCAGCATAATTTTAAATGAAAGGACTGTGATAAATGTGGCATATTAGATTACTCTTAATCTTTTTTGAAGCAGAGAAGTAAACAGATATTCTGGGTTTTTAGGAGCCTGCTAATAAAGATAATCCCATTTTCCACTGAGCTACAGTTGGTTGTCTGTCTGCCAGATGTAGTTGTCACTAGATGATCACATACAGTGCATTGGTCAGGATATAAAGCCACACTTTATAAATACTTCTTCCCTTTTGCTGTCATTTTCCTGGTTTGTGTGCTGTGTAGCAAAGCTATGGAAGTAGACCATGACATTTAGATTATTAAATTAGCTTTTCACTTTTTCATGCTTATTTCATGAATTGTTAAATCTTAAGTTATCACTCTGGTTTTCATTGATTCCTGATTTGTGGTAATAACTTCACGTTTTCTGTTTAGAATGGTAGAATGACATGTCACTCTAAACAAATGCCTTGGTGGATAGGAGCTTTTGTAGAAGAAAAGTATTTGTTACTGCCTCATTTCTACAGTATTTCATTTCACCTAGTCCATAGCCTTGTGGAAGGGTAGATCACATGTATTTGTGCTTCTTCAGAGATTTTTGCCTAATCTTTCACTGGATGCTGCAAAAGATGCTCCAGACATTTTTTTTATATTGTTAAGCATTTCTTTAAAGTTATTTTTGTCCCAATTTCTGTGAAAAGCCCCTTACTGCTTGTCCTGATTCACTTCTAGCAAAGAAATTGTTTCTTTCTCCTCTCTACCAGCCCCTAGAACATCTTAGATACTGTTTATCCCTCAATTTGCTTTTCCTCAAAACAGATTTTGAGTTTTGAATCATAACTTATAATGCAGGTTTGGTAGATCTTTCGTTAAAATTATTGCATTCGTTTAGCATCTCTCTAATTACTTGATCCTCTTTCTCAATTTCAATGTATGAAATTGGGTTCAGAGCCTGAATTATTTACTTATTTTTTAATTCCTTACAGTGAAATAAACACTATTGCAAATGAGTTGTCTTATATCCCTTGTTCTTCAAAAACTTTGCTCACTTAACAGAATTTAGTGTCAGTAGGAACAATGCTTTGTCTTGAAATATGTGTTTGGTTTTGTGCTATATAATTTTTCATCAGACATGTGGGTCATTTTGGTCTGGTTTATACAGACCAGACTCAAATACAAAAAAATTAAGACTTGTCTATTTGCTTTAGATCGCTATGATGGAGTGGAATAGACCTCTAGTTTCAGAACAATCTCTTTATAGAAGTAGATAATCTTGTGAGTGAACTTGAATAGCTGTAGATAGTCTTTGTGAGTGAACTTGAGACCTGAGGAAACTTCTGGTAATTGCCAATCAGACTTCTAGACCTGCTAGCTCCAAAGAATGCCCTTGATGCTGTGAGTGAGGGATGAGTATTTCTTAACAACTCACATGCTCTTTTGTATGTGTGACATCTGTAGCACCAATGACTCTTGGTAGTATCTGCTGTGTCAGTGGTATGACTGGTGCTGTAAATAGCATGAACATAATCAGAGAGATCTCATTTCTGAGAACACCTTATTTCCGAGCAGAATAATGTCTGGACAAGCTTTATTTTTCAATTCTGAAGTCCTGATATTTGAATGCAATTTATTTGCAAGGAGGCAGCATAAAAATTAGTAGCAATATGGTTTGAGGAGTGCAGCTTATTACTTTCCTAGCACCTGCATCCTTCATATAGCACATAAGAATCTGGTTTGGGGTTGTTTTTTCATTTTTCTACACTCTCTGGCAATGACTCATTTCCATATGTCAGAAATCCAACTGACTTTGTTCCTGAAATAAATTAACACAGCAGCTATCCAGAAAAATGAGCAACATTCTTGCTTCTTCAATGTTTTCTAGAATGCATCTGCTCTGGGAGGATTCTTTTCTAAGTTTTTACATTTTAAATGCAAGTACTGAGTGACCTGGAAGCTTGTGTTGTCTGCAAGATTTGCATAGGAAGATAGGAGCTGCTTATGATCCAAGCTGGACACAAGGCAAAACTGTCTAGAGACCTTGTGTCAGTGCTGACACATTGCTGTGCCTGAGTACGCCTGCAGAGCTTCTGAAGCAGGATTATTTGGTCGTTGACTACTTTGCTCCCAGGAAGATTTCTGCAGCCACTGGCAAACATGTACAGTTTGCGCTGGCATAAGCCCCAGCTGCTGACAGTGATGGGTGCTGCTGGACAGCACTGCTCTCTCTGAACAGAGTTGAAGTGTATGTGAGTAGAGAAAAATTAGAACTTCACATGGGAGAAGGGTATGACTAAATGTGTAAAAATACTTCCACTAGGACAGCCCAGTTAAGATCGTGCTCAAGTCCAGTATTTATGGGAAAATGCTCACTTAAAAAATGGCAATCTTCCTGTGGGTTATTTTTGTCTAATTTTTTCATAAATTGTCACTCCTAGTATGCTAGAAGAAAGAAGACTTTGTGTGGGAGTTTCTGTAAGCAGTTTGCTACCCACCTATCCTCTTTTTAATTAGTCAGTGAATAGACTAATCAGTCTGATGCCAATTCCAAGTCGTGTCATAACTCTCTGCAGCTTTATTGCTACAGCTAGGTGACATTTTAGGAAGAAGGAAGGGCAAGCAAAATTAAAACCTGAAGTTAAAATGACACTGCATTAACACTGTTATTTAAAACATGTCCTAGGTTTGATGAGTTTTTAATACTGTCTTGCCACTTTCGAAGTGTTTAGCTTCAGAAATGCTAAAACATTGTATGGAGAATGAAGCTTTTTGTTTTAAAATAGTGTTTTAAAACTCTTTCACTAAGTGAAACAAATGGAGAATATAGTAAGTGCTTGTGCAGACAACTGAGGTGTTCCTGTCTGTATTAAAATATTAACTACATTCCTTTCTGAATTTTACCAGTTCTTTTCTGCTGCTTTTAAGGGATTAGGCTCACCACGTGAATCTTTGATCTCTCATATGATTTCTGCACACACTTGCACTTTTCTGTAATCTTGTTCCCTTTTACAGTTTACTTTATGCCCTAATCCTATAAATATTTTTGCTTTCTCTGCTTTCTTGTTTAGTTTAGTTTCTGTTGCATCACATTTCCTGTCCTGCTTTACAGACCCTCTGTGTATTGGACATAGTTAAAAATAACCCTGTGAGCAATTAGTGCTGCATACCTTACGTCTGAATGCAGGGGGAAAAAAGAGGAAATGAAGCCCTTTGAAGCAATTATATGGGATGCAGTGCTCCTTACACAGATGATTTGACAAACTCGAGTACTGCTGCAGTTATTCAGTAGCATTCACTCATTTTTCATTCCTCTGTACTCTAGTACCTGGCCAAAAGCTGTATATTTGATAAGAGTTTTGTTTTAAGGCATGCCAAGACATAAGAGGGCTTTTATTACGGAATGATTCATCAGTGCAGAAGTTGTTCTGGTCCTGCTGGAGTATTTTATGCGATGGAGAGATAATTGCCACTGTTGTAAAATATTTTCAGTGAGAACAGTTGACATAAAACATTGCACAGAAAGTGATCTCTCAGCTTTGTTGTTTGGTGAATCATAATGTGTTGTGTACTCTGACTTGCTTCTTGCTTGAAAGAGCTCTGTGAAGATTAAAAAACTTTAAATTTGCTCTCGTTGTACTTTAAACACAACAGTGGCATTTCGTATGTGAGTTTAAGAGGTTCTAGGATTTTTTTCTTTTCTCAGTTTAGTCGATACTTTAGTGGATGGAGCACCATACAAGAAATATATACCTGTATTTTCATAACAAAATCTTCAGTCTTTTAAAGCTGAAAAATGGTCACAGCTAAGTTCTTTCTCTTTCGGGATGGCTAAAGTGTTTCACATTTCAGAGCTGCAGTCCTGGTGTTTTACTCAACAGAATGTGTATGTGTTGGTGCATGGGAAGTGTTGAACACTGAGAAATACAGCATTTTTAATAGTAGCTTTTGTAGCTACCTCCGCTCTCCACAACTATCATGAAGTTATGACTATTCCTTAGCATGTACAAGCCCAGTTCGAAGAGTTCATACTTTTTTAACAGGATGACACATCCTCTATAACCCTTTTCAGAAAAGTTTGTTGATGAAGAACTGAAGAATGGTAGGGGCAGCAGGTTGGAGCTGTATAATCCAGTGCATTTGCAGTGGAGCCAATGGTCTGTATGATGGCCATAATGTTCCTGCCCAAGCCATATCAAAGGTTTGGCAGGAAGCATTTTGGAAACAGCTTCTATAATCTGTAAGCTAGAATGCGCGCCACCTTCTTCATAGTGGGAATTTTTCTGCCTTTCATGTACTACTGGCCCTTTTTATAAAAGGAGCCACTCATAAATTAACTGGGTTTTTTCCCAAGGAATTAATAGTAGTTTGAAATAAAGGACTGAGTGTGATTCTCTCATCCCAGACCCTTTGTAATACAGTGCCAAGGTTTCTCTTGGTTGTAGTCTGGTTGTTTGCAGACATTTGACTTTTATATGGTTTCTTGGTAAGTCTGTGACAAACTACTTCATAAACAAACAAATGGTCTATCCGACTGCAAGCATTTGGCACATTAAACTGTCTTCAGTGTTTCTTCAGTAGATCTAATTGACCCAAAAGTCAGAACCTGAAGATTAATACAGTTCTGTAAAGACAAAGTATTATTCTGCTGTGATCTTGGCATGCAGCCCTTGGCTGTTGCGTTTATTTTGTGGTAATGGGTGAGAGCATTAGAAAATAGATGAAGAATCCTGTCTTCTTCAGAGCCTCAGGAATGTAGATAACCACAGCAGCATTCTCATAAGTTCTGTGTGGATATTAAAGCATTGGTTTCTTCTGTAAGAGCAAAGAAAACCAAAATAAGCTCCAGGGTTGCTATTTGAATGTCTGATACATCCTTGAGTTTGCTGATCGAAATGGCTTTGTGAATGTCATATGAATAGAAAAGTTTGAAATGAAAATGTACCTGAAGTTTCTAAATCATCTTCAGTGCAAAACAAACCAAAACAGGTAATTATCACAAGTAGGTGTGTGTGCACACACAGGTGTATTAATGCATGTGAACCTACAGTAAACTATCGTTTCACTTCAGGTGTATGCTAAGAGTTCTGGATTCTTTTGGAACTGAGCCAGAGTTTAACCATGCCCATTATGCCCAGTCTAAAGGCCACAAGACACCATGGGGAAAGTGGAACCTTAATCCACAGCAGTTTTATACAATGTTCCGTAAGTATCCCTATGTTTATTAATAATGAGGAAATTTTAAAAAGGGATTCTGTCAGAGGGAAGAGTTTTTGTGTTAGGAAAGACAAGTTCATGGTCTAATAAAAAGCAGTTGCTAAATGAGCAGAGGTACCAAGGGTCAGTCAGTGTCTGTAGATTATACAAAAGCTCCATCGTGCTTCCATCCAGCAATCAGAAAATGACAATATCAATTTAATACAAGTAACAGTAGGGAATTTTGTTCTCAGGGCACCTGTGGAAAGTGGTGATTGGCTTTTCCCTCAAGTGGATTTGCCATGTTAGATTTTCCTTGTTAGGTTTTCCACCTTAAAACCTGCTTTGGAATAAGAATTTTGAGGAACTAGATTACAATTTTATAAACTGTACTCTTGTACTACTTGTACAATTTTATAAACTGCACTTCTTGTACTTTGTAACACAAACTAAAGTTTGTGATAACTGTTTTTAATTTCCTTGACAGCTAAGCAGCGCACTGCTGCGTTCAGGATTGATGAACTAGCACACAGCAAAAATAACTTTTTGTCTCTGCTTTTTTGAGGATTTTTCAAAATTTCTACCTAGCATGTTTCCATGTTGTGAGCCTTCATCCTAAGGCGAACTGATCCACATTTATTTGTCAGCTGTGTACAAAGCTACTGAAAAACAAGTTGTAGAATTCAGTACTGCTGTAGGTATTTGATTAAATATCTTCCAAACAAAACAAAATCTCAAAAGAAACAGCAGATCAAAGAATAAGAATTCGGTATGGATTGGGTTGGATTAATTTATCTCTGTGACCTGCTCTAGCTCTGGTTTTTGTAACTTTATGGCACTTCTAGAATCCAAGAGTCTCTTACATGTTGTAGTAATAGTTGAAGTTTGGTGTCTCTGAAAGGTTCACTTCTACCAGCTTGCTTGAGGGTAAGTGATGATTAGGAAAGAGGGAAGTGTGTGCTGTTGTGTGTGGCAACTTTTCAGCCCGAGTCCATAAAGAAACACTTGGTAGTGACCAGCCTGACCTGCAAAGTTTGGTAGTGGTCCCAGTGCGATACTAAGGCCAGGGAATACACTGTTTTCCCACATCAGACTTCGTGGCCAAGCCTTCCAAACTTTTCTGCTCCTCAGAGCAGAATTTATGAGCTACTCTCTGCTTGACATGCGTTTGATTTTGCTTCCCCTGTGAAATTCTTGAGAAGCATATTTTTCTCTCAACTTTTGCTGTGCAAGTTTTTCCAGAGAAATATAAATGAAGGTTGTTCAAAAGGTAAAAAGCTGCGTTCACTGTTGTCTTGCAGCAAGTTAACAAAACTTGTGGTGGGGAAAAGTGACTTGGAAGGGCTTACAGAGTTACCACGTGGACATGAGCAAGCAGAGGTTGTTCCATACCCACATTCTTTGCCAGTATTTATTGGTTTACGTCCTAAATGGAAAAGCAGATGAAAGCTCTGTCATGCTGTGTATAAATAGTTCAGCTATTGGGAAACTTGTCTGTGAGGTCCTGTACCAAGGGTGATGATACACTTGAGCAGAATAATTGCATTAATACTTGTGGTAGAGCTCTGTGCTGTGAATACACACAGTGCAGGTGTGTGCATTCAATCCCACACCATGACATGGAGGAGAAAGTAAATGTTCTCTGTGGAGAAGATCTCTTGTGTGAGTATAGACTGCTGTGACAGTCTCTTGTTCAGAGGAAATCGCTTCATAATGAATTTTCAGAAGATGTTAACTGTATAGGAATTTCAATAAATAACCATTTCCAATTTTCACTGCTGGAAACAACTGCAGGTTTGCCTTTGCAGCAAAAGCGGCAAATAGCTGGCAAGCGAAGTCGTTTTGAACTGAGTGATTCCAGTGCTGTATCTTATTTGAAGATTTTCCTTTTTTTATTTTTTTTTAATAAGTGCAGAAAAGTCAGTGTGTTTTGTGCTGTTTAAAGTTCAGTTTTGTTTTATTTCCTCTACTGCAGAGAGAGCACCATCTTTATGGGGTTGTGATTAAAAGGGCATGTTACGCATCAGTAAAGATTTTAGGACCGATTGGAACCCTGGGCAGCTTCCCAAGCTCCTCAGACTCTATTATGTTTTGAGAACTCTGATCATAAGGGCAGAAAATTATTCCTAAGCAACGAGCAAGCCATATTCAAACCAATGGCACATTACCAAGTGCTTGACTGTTCTCTGTGTGTTCCAGAAGCTGAGGGTCTTTTTTTACCTTTTTAAATTTAAATTCTTTTATGCAAAACCCCAGCACTGGTACTTTTCAAGCTGCATGATCTTGCTTAAAAACCTGAGTGCTTCCTGTCAGTGATGTTTGAGGCACTGAATTCCACCAGTTTTACATGTGAACTTCATTAAAGGTTTGGTTTTCTTTTGAGTGTACCGCCCTGCCTCTCCTTTGACTGCAGTCCTGCATCCAAAAATGTAAAAGAGTGGAGAAGTGCCCCTTTTCAGGCATATTTGCAGTGTGCCATTTGCTGTGCTAAATTCTAAAAAGTCCTTGGGTCTGAGTGCCTGGCTATTGCTGAGACTTTTTTTGTGGAAAAAGGAAAATTGTCATTTGAAAGACTAAACTTAGCAGCAGGAGGAAGTGTACGCTGCGTAGGGTTTCTCTGTTCTGCTGCAATATCCAGTTGGCTGATTGTCAGGAATCAAAAAGAAAAACCTCAGAGTTGCAATTGTATTTTTTTATAACTGACTATAGGTTTAGCATTGCATGCATCCTAAGTGCCTGGAGTGTTGCCTGCAGTTAATTTTTTGTTTGGGGTCTTTTTAACTCTACAAAAATGTCCTCAGTAAGAATATATCAACTTGAGTGCCAGAACTCAAAAGGAAAGCTTGCAGAGAAGAATCTAGTGTTTATTGCAGACTATACTATGTAAAATTGTGAGGCTGAGACACTTTTTAGAGAGAGGCTGAAAAATCCCATGTGTTGGATGAATTTTTATATAGTAGGGATGGATATTTCACCTAAGACCTCAAATGTTGGAGTCCATCCCTGGAATTAAACACCCTGTCTAGAAAAAATCTCAAAACCACAAAACCCTCCTTGTTTTCGTCAGCCCACAGGCTTTTGTTTTTATAGGTGGGGAGCAGTGGCTAGCTTTGCTGGATGTCACTGCTGTAAATAGACCGATAGAGGCTAGAAATGATACAGGAAACTAAGAGTGCAGTGAATATCCTCTGGATGCACTGGATTAACAACAGTTTTGCTAACTTCAGTTGTCACCTTTCAGTGTTTTATGATAGATATATCTGAGTGAGTTAGGCAGTGAAATTTGTGTTCTGATCTGTGCAGTGTGACTTTGTTAGGCTGGTAATTGGTGTAGAAAGATAATATGCAGGGAGCTGGATGACTGGTATTAGCTCTCCTGATACAGGAGGTGAGCCCGAGAAATTTACTGACATTTATTTATGACACTGAGCAGCATACAGCTTTGTTAACAAGCATAAATTCAGGTTTTTGTAAAAGAAGTGGTGGTAGTGCATCTCTGAGATTGTCAGGCTGGATTTCTTGTGGTTCTCTTATCTCCAATAACAAAGTAGCACACAAAAAAATCATTATCATTGGCCTTGGTCCAGCTGCAGAATTTTTATTGTCAGAAAAGAGCCAGAAGATAACTGCTTGCTTCAATAGACATTTGCAGCAGGACTTAGCAAGATCTATTCTCAGTAATAAAGCAAGCAAATGTGTCTCTCAGTATGAACACGAAGAAAGTGATCTGCTGGATAATACGTTTCTTATACCTGCTTTTCTGACAATGACACTTTTGTAGTGTGAACTGATACTTTGAATGGTTTTGAATACGCTTTGTTTCTTACAGCTCACACACCAGACAACAGCTTCCTTGGGTTTGTGGTGGAGCAGCATCTGAATTCC
The DNA here is from genome assembly GCA_013400115.1 of Rhinopomastus cyanomelas. Classification (NCBI taxonomy): domain Eukaryota; kingdom Metazoa; phylum Chordata; class Aves; order Bucerotiformes; family Rhinopomastidae; genus Rhinopomastus; species Rhinopomastus cyanomelas. The sequence continues at coordinate 1,471,036 of VXBP01007878.1, forward strand.
AGTGACATCAAGCACATTAATGACATCAAAAGGCAGAACCAATCTCTTGTCTATGGCAAAGTGGATAATTTCTGGAAGGTGAGGGGTTTATCTATTTTTATCAATATGATAAAGCATGGCTCTAAATGGAAAAGTACCCTTTCTCACTAGATCTATTAAGGTGGTTTTTTTATGAAAATAAATAGTTAAATAATTAAATATAATATTTTTAAGTCTTTCTGATTAAGCTTCTTTCTGGATTGATGTGCTTTTCTCTTTATGTGGATCTTTATGATAGAATGAAAAATGTTTATATTCCTAGTATCACCATGTGTTGTGAAATATGTCCTGAAAATGCGGAACCTGCTGAAAGCGATGAGAAATTGAAGGTGTCAGTGCTTTGTAAACTTTAATCAGTCATAGGCAAGTGTGTCTTTCTTATAACTGCCATCCAAAATGTGCTGCATTTTGAACTGGAAAACATGTTTCACTAAAGACTGTGAAAGTATTCGGTCTCATTTTGTCTCCCTGTAATGATATCAGAGCTTTGGTCCTGAGCTGTTGCAATTACTGCATTATCTCCCATCTGCGGAAGAGACGTGCAGAACAGACAGCACTGAGGTTTGGCCATATTTTCACCAAGCTGAAATGTACTGCTTTGTCACAGTGGTCTCTGGTTTTTGTCCACTGCCCTTTTCTGGAGCAGCTGCTTCTAGGCTGCTGCACCTGAAAGTTTTCAAAGAAAAGCATTTACTTACTAATAACAGAATTCCTTCTGTTCTTACTCTGTGTGTCCGTATACTCTGTATACCTCTGCCTCCCCACCTAAAAGCTTGTCAGCTGATCAACACACGTTGTGCCATACTGCTGCGGTTTAACCCCTGCTACCAGCTAAGGCTCACACAGCTGCTTGCTCATTCCACCCTAGCGGGATGGGGTAAAGGATCAGAAGACTAACTAGTGGTTTGGGATAGCAGCTTGCTTGTGCGCACAGCTTTTGCCTTATCTATTGAAGTGAAACAAGTAATTCATTCACCATTTCCCATCAGTGGGCAGGTGTTGAGGCATCTCCAAGAGAGCAGGGCTCCATCACACGTAATGATGTCTTGGGAAGAAAAATACTGCATCTCTGAACAGCCCCCCTCAGTCTTCCCAAACTTTATATGCTGGGCATGGTGTCACGGTCTGGGATATCCCTCTGATCAGTTCAGGTCAGCTCTGCCAGCTGTGTCCCCTCCCAACCCTTGCACACCCCCAGCCTACTTACTGCTGGCATGAGGTGAAGAGCAGAAAAGGGCTGAACTCAGTGTGAGCCCTGCTCAGCAGTAACCATAGGATCATAGGATGTTAGGGGTTGGAAGGGACCCAAGAGATCATCAAGTCCAACCCCCCTGCCAGAGCAGGACAAAACTATGTAACACAGATCACACAGGAATGCATCCAGATGGGCCTTGAAAGTCCCCAGAGAAGGAGACTCCATGACCTCCCTGGGGAGTCTGTTCCAGTGCTCTGTGACCCTTACAGTAAAGAAGTTTCCCCTTGTGTTGAGTAATGGAAACATCCCTGTGTTATCAACACTCTTTCCAGCACAAATCCAAAACACAGCCCCATACCAGCTACTGTGAAGAAAACTAAGTAGCCTAGCCAAGCCCACCACATACATAGGACCAAACAGTATGACAGAGTGAGAGCACCCATGTCTCACTTTTCTTTCTTTTTCTACTCATCAGCATGAGGACATTGCTCTTGCAGTTCTCTGAACTACAGAAGCAACATTTAGTTGGTTACCTGTGATTATACAGAATAAGTTCTTGAAAACTAGTAACTGCGACTAAATGGTTCATCCCTGAGATTGAAGTAAAACTTGAGAGAAATGGGACAATGTTGCCACTAGTAACAAAAAGATAAACTGAATGCTTCTTGGCTATTGTGCTGAGAAAAAAATATGTCTCTTCGCTGAGCCTGTTCAATCATTGTCTCTCGGGTTAATGTTTGGGCTTATTGCACTAAGCCATGTAATCTGTGTCTTAAATGGAAATTTTGCTTTCCATCATAGTAAATAGTGTGACAGCTATTCTGTTTGGCTCATGATATTGAATGATTTAGTGTGTTCGTCTGCAATCTGGTGCCTGCAGAATGCTGGAGCAGAGCTGGAATCCTTTCGTTCGAGTCTTTTCTAACTGAGGCTCTTGTGCTTGAGTTCCTGATCTCATTGTCACGAACAGTTGCATGTAATAATCATCTCTACTTCCTGACCTGTTTGTGTTGCGTATCAGCACAACAACTTGTTGAATGCTGGTTAGATTTAAGAAACAAGATAGTTGCTTAGTCACTGGGGTTATTTTCACTGACATATCTTTCTTGGTTTATTCTGCATGAATTCTGTGTTAATAGCTTATATGCCCAGAGGGGAGATGTGTGATTGCACACTCTGACATCCTGTATGACACACAGGGTATTTTTGCGGGCTGATGAAGACAAAACCATGGCATTTTGGAAAAGAACACCCAATATTGATTTTTAAATAACGCACTATGGAAGCTCTGCTGTTTCTTATGGTAGGATTCTTGAATAATTGCCTTTCCCTTAAGACTTTGAGTTATTTCTGGTACAGATTTCCAAATGGTAATTTTCCAGTGTTAGTAGCAGTAACAGCCTTTGTCTGTTGGACTGATGATGCTTCTGTTCTGTTTCCCTGTAGGAATGTATAGGTTGAGGTCAAAGTAACCTACAGCCATCTCCTGAGAAGCCTGTATATAATGAAGCAGTGAGAGCTTTGTGCTTCCTAATCCTTAAGTGTTCTCACATGTTTGTTTTCTCTGAACCTTTTCACAATTATTCACATGCCTTTTGAAATGTGAATGCTAGCAAAGGGCACATGGGCTGTACCAGCACCAGATCAGAAAGAAACACTGTGGACATTGTTAGGCATGTCCCCATCTCACCATTAGAAACTTGTGCCTAGGCAACTTCTCAACTAAGACCCTTGTATGATTTTTTGGAACTGCATCTCAAGTCACTACTCCACTTCTGTCAGTATTATGTATCTTGTTTCTTCCAAGGTCTATGACTTAATACCTGGCCATACTAAACTGCTTTCTGTATGCCTGTAACATCAGCACATTAAAGCAGTAACTTGGAGATTGTAACTGCAGTCATGCCCATGTGCACCAGCACATAAAGCGCAATCACCACACATAAGCTTTGAATAGGTGGCAGTGTGGGATGTCTTATCTAGAGTGATAACATCCAATTCTGGTGATCAGCAGAAAGCCTGAACTAATCTCATGTCTGTGTAATTTGCTTATTTCATGTTTCCTTCATTTTCCCCCTTCAGTGCTCCTTTCCTCTCCACCACGGCTTGTACAGAACCAAACTAATCTGTCTATCCTGCCTTTTCATATTGCACACAGCCAGTTCACAAAGTATAATCTGCACAGAATACACTGTCACATGGTCAGTCCTTAGAGATCTACAGTGTGGAGGGGAGAGCGTGCCAGTGTTCAGACTGAGGTGCTTTTGAGGAGCAGCAGTGGCAAATAAATTGTTCCATTTTAGAACAAGCAGGTCAAGCAGAACCTGAGCATGCACTGGACCATTATTCACTGGGGGTGGACGGGAATAGCCCTCTGCCATCATGGTTTTATATAGCTGTGACCATGTGTTCTGCTCTGCAGCCAGGCAGCCCTGTGGGAAAAAAACCCAAAAACATGCATTTGGTGTTTGCTGTAAAGCCCTGTATTCCCAGCTCTGCCACATGACTGGGCAGAGTTGGGGAGGCCAGCTCAGGCCACGTGCTCGAACTGTGTACACTGACCAGGGTGTTGTAGCCAGATTGTTAAAAATTGCTGACAGGCAATGTTCTGTCTTCCCACATCATTCAGTGGGGCAAATCTCTGGTGTAAACATGACAAGTAACAGTGAGAGTAACACAGTGACGACTTCTGTCACGTCTGCTGAATATGGGGAAAATGTCAACCCATGGCTGAAGACCAGTGATGTTCACCCCATATTACAGTGCATTCATCCCATATATACTCTGGGTATGTGTTGATGGTGAGACTGAAGAGGCATCTTGTTTGCTTCCTTCTGATAAAGAAACCAAGTTGTAAGTGGGTCGAGGAATACAAATAGGAGGCTTTAAAGACTTTTCCCACTTTTCTAAAGGTTATCATAGAGCTAAGCTATCGAAGGCAACGTTTTCCAAGTTTCGGATGTGTTCGTTATCATCAAAGGTTTGGGGTTTTGTCTGGGATTTCTGGCAGTACTGGAGGGTAAAGAGAGCCCTACCACTGCCTAAAGTGAAGAGAAGGAATGAATAAAATGTAAGTGAAACCCGTAATGCTCTTCACTGTCAAAACTGGCTTTAATTACAGAACATTTCATTTAAAAAGGGAATGTTTGAAGCCTTTCATTACATCTAAGCTCCTGTTTTAGTCAGTCTTTTCTTTGTTCTTCTTTCTACAGCTTCCTGTCATACTATTCCAATACTTCTACCTTTAATGCTAGAAGGAAAAAGAAGTCAATATTCATTTCACAGACTATTGCTGTTTCATTTTTGTGGGGTGCTGAGAGAGAAGTGGGGTGAGAGAAGTCAAATTTTGTTTGTATCAGAACATAGCCATCAGTGCATGGCATGCGGTTGTGTGATGATAGCTTTAGCAGAGTTTGCTGTTGTGTTAGAGTTGTCTTAAAAGCATTTCTATATTTAAAGGCAGAACAATGTGTTTGTTACAAATGTCACTTAATAAGATGAATTCTTCTGCAGTGTGTACTGTCAGCACAACAACAACTTCTGAAGAATCCGAGATGGGAAATGGTTACATTTAGCTGGTTCTTAATGGGAAGGTAACGGAGGCAGTTCTGACTAACATCCCCCCATTTAGCTCCGTATGACGTACGTAATTTCCCCGTTGTGTGCCCTCGTGCGCAAAGTGGGAGGGGAAAAAATGAGAAGTCAAGAGAGGAAAAATTACACTTCTAGGAATAGCTATTCACGGTTGTTGTGTGCAGAAATCAGTGTCTTACTGCTGGCAGCATTGCCTTTTCCTTTCCTTCTGATTGGTTTCGTGCTTCATATTTAGCAACGCACTTTGGCTGAACATTTAATTTAATTTTTTTAAGCTACAAGAAACGTAAGGGAGGGAAGCTCATTTTCACCTTTTCTCTCCTGTGTGGTTAGTGCACTCACGAACTGGTCTCATGGTGTTACTGTTTTGTCCTCGAGATTTTCAGCAGCACTGTGGGCTTATCTATCCATCAAAACTTACCCTAGTGGCTGTCACCAGGTACCAGGAGCCTGTCCTGCTTCTTGCCACATAACAAAGTGAAATGAGCCAGACATTTTCGTTTATCTGCCTTTCTGAAATGCACCATTTGCTTCTGAAAGAAGTATGGATCAAACAACCAAGTAAATCAAAGCAAATGAACAGCTGTAGGTACAGTAAAGAGCTGTGTGTTCATGTGCACTTGAAGGCTTATTCTTGTACATTTACTATGAAAATTAGAATTGCATTAATTATGAAAAAAGCAATTACTACTATTTGCGTTTCAGCCAGGTCAGTGATCAGCTCCTCTTTTTGCAGAACTCCTCAGCTGCAAAAGAAATCAGCAAGGTCTTACAGTACCAATTAATGCAGTCATGTACTAGGATTTAATTCACAAAACCAACACAACACAACCTTTTCCTGTGGTCTTGCTTTCTATTTTCTTCTGCATGCCTGCACATTTTTGCTTCAGCACCTACAGTGTACAATATGTTGCATTGTTAGTTCTGGAAATTTCCGTTCTAAAGGCAGGAAATTACTGGTTAGGCATTATTGCACATTTTGTGATGATGAAACTGCCAAATCTTTCAAAAACCTCAGGCTACAAAAAAAAATAAAGGAGTGGAGAAAAATTCATGTATGAGGAACTGGAAGAAATTATGAAATAAAGATGAGGATAGGGAACTGAGCAAGCAGAATTCTTGGCAGATCTTGAAGAACCCCAAGTATTTACTGAGGTGTTTTATTTATTCTTTGTGCAAAGATATGTTCTATGATTATGTACAAATATATATATATATATATACATCTGCTAGTGTGTATATTGTACAAATATCTGTGTTAGATGCCTAACAAGTCATAAATAGGATTTCAGGGAAGAGCAGAAGTGTGGCAAAGTTACCTAATACTTCCTTTGCATAATCTCCATCTTTCCAGCTTTTTCAGCTGAGGATGTTTTCTGAATCTTGGTAACTGACTGTTGATGCTTGTGGGATCTCAGTAAGAGCTGACTTCAAAGCACTTGTCTGATCATAAACCTGTGGAAACTTGTACAGTTTCACAACATTCTATATCCTGGAGACCTTCACATTTCTGACCTGTGGCAGGAGGAATCATAAAACTTCTGGATTTCTCTAAACCTGTCTCCTCCTTTATTTGGCTGTTTTGTCTCAGGATGTTATGAATAGTTATTCACTATCCATGTCTTTTGAGCCAAATGTGGTTTTTCAGCCCTCTCTTATAATCTACCGGGATGTCTTTTCCAAGCTGAAGAATCGTTAATGAATTCATTATCTATATCCTTATGTAACAATGGAAACCTTTTCATAGCGTGCATCCTTCTTACCTTTCTCAGAACCACATCCAGTGTTGCTGGCTTCCTTTTGAGAAACGAGACCAAAGCTCAGCAGTGTTTGAGGAGGGATAAAATTGTGGGGTTTTAGAACAATTCAGTGATATTCTCTTTATTTCTCTATACTTTTCCAGATAATTCCCATCATTTACTTGTTTGGTGGATAGACTGACTGCTACTGAACTTTGGCCTGATGTTTTTCATGGTCCGTAGTCATATGTTATTGTAGTACAGAGTCTTCATTCTTGAGTGATGCTCGTAGTTGCAGTTTGAAAATTACCAGAATTTTCAGATGTATAGATTTGTGCTTTCATGAAGAAAAAAAGTTATGTTGCTTTAAGAGGACCCCCTCCAGTGACCTGTCCTGGGGGAGGTTACACTATAGAACTGTCCTAGGTACCTGCCCTTGAGGGATGGGCTAAGTGAGAAGATAAAAGGGGCCAGTGATGTTAGCTCCCAGCCCTCACACACACTTCCAGGGTGGTGGCGGGGCAAGACAGGCTGTTGCGGCCTGGCTCCAGCCCAGATGCTGGCCCCGGCCTGGGCGCTGGCCCCAGCCCCGCTCCGCCATGGGGAGGGATGCGGCGGCTCCATGCAGCCCCGACCCTGGCTCAGCAGCTGTGGCGCTGGCTTCACCGAGCACAGTCCGGAGCTGGCACCGCAGACCGGAGAAGCAAGACTTTAGTGCCGATTGCCACCCCCCATCCCCACCCAACCATGGAGTAGCCATTCAGCGACCCATGGTGAGCTGAAAGGATTCTTCCTCTTTCCCCTGGAGCTGAGACAGAAGTAGAGAGGAGAGGGGAGGGTCATGGAACCCTCTTGGCCACGATTGCAGAGTGTGGGGGTCCCCTGCTGACACGGTCATGCAATCAGTCTCCATCTTGGGTCCCGCATGTGGCCAGGGCCATGCGGCCACCACCGCCATTTTAGAGAGCACTGATCAGCAAGAAGAGAGACTGTCATTTCTGCCACTGAGGATAAAACTGGAGATGCTTTCAAGTATTGGGGAGAGAAGGAGAATTCCTTCGTGCTTAGCTGAAGAAAGCAGGAGGACTTGAGAATCTTTAAGCCTTGGGCATGAAAGACGGAGTCTGGCTTCTTTGTTTGAAAGCCTGTCTCGTGCACTGAGGGATGCAGTTCAGATGCTGAGGAATCAGGCCTGCCCGATGAACGTTAAGCTGCAGAAGCTACGCTGAAGAATTGAAGAATTCACCAGTCTGGACAGTCTAGGTGCCACTGTTTGCAGGCAGGCGTGACACATGAATAATAGAAAGAGTGGTCGTACTCATCTCTACTTGACTGACATGTTCTTTGCCCAGGTCTCTAATGTGAAAATACCCAAGGACCGATACAATAGTCATCTCCCATTGTATTTTTCTCAGAATATGTGATGGCATTTGTGACACAGTTTCTAGTTGGTGTGCACTAACTTGCTTAACCTTTTCTTCTTTCTGTATACAGAGTTAATAAACCCTTTTCCATGTTCCCTAAGCTATTCATTGTCTGGCAAATTCTATCCAAGATCTCACTGAGACCTAACTGCTTTGTTTTCTTTTCCTTTATCTTTAATTGTGGTCTTGAACCCACCACACTGGTTTTAGCTGGGTACCATTACTCATAGATGAAGCTGGGACTGGTTTTCAATACATGCGTCACTTTACTTACATTGAATATAAATATTTATACAAACTTGTAAAATACTATTATAATCTTGGACTGATAGTAATACAGAGCTGTTAATTACCAGCAGCTACTTCATGAAGAAAACTAACAGCAGAGTTTTGTCCTTAGTATGTAATATATCTACCATGTATTCCTATAGCTTTATACTTGTATTTTTCAGCCAGCAAACTTAAAATGCCAACCCATCTTCTTGTCAAAATTGTCCAAGGGAAAGTCTTTATCAGACAATTGTAATTTGATTTCTTTGATGAGAAAAGTCTTATCATGATGCTTTTAAAAGTAGGTGGAAATAATTGATGAACAGTAATAACAGTTCTTCAGTCAGTGATCAACAAAAAGTACTTTCCTGAGTGGCATGTTTATTTTAGCTGCTGCAAGTTGTTGCAGAAAAGGTTTGTATGACTGTTACTCACCGTTACACCATCATTTCATTCTAAGGAGAAATAATTCATAGTTTTTTTCTCGGGGTTTTGATTTGCAGTGTGGGCAGCAGACATGGATGAATAGCACAGTCTGGTGCAAATTCATCAGGGAACGTTGATTTAGTGTTATTAGCCAGCAGCCCATGATCTTTGCCCTTCAAATTCATCAGATGAACGGTGTATCTCTGTGTGTGTATCCTGGAGAAAGTGAAAATCTGGTGTTTACTGTCAAATTACTGAAGATAAAAGAATATTTATATCGGCACCAAGCAAGCAATTTCAGGAAGTGCATTAATAGTTGAAGGACTGTTGGTATTTTGTTTAAAAATCACATTCTTGATTTATTTACTTGTACCTTTTCTTTTTATTAATGCCATATTTACACTCCCACGTTTTCTAATTCAGTGTTTTTAACGTTTAGACTTGAATTATGTTTCAAAATTAATCTTGTGAAATGGCTTATTACAGTATAGACATTTATGATCCAAAGTAACATGTTTCTACAAGGAATGTTGAAATCCAGAACCACTTAAATGCAAAAGGAGGCAAATGTTAGCAAGATTGGTGTAAGGTATAAAGTGCTAATGGTATTTTTATGGAGCTTTTTAGATTATTATAGAAGCAGTTGCTTTTGACTCAAGGTGGATAAGGGAATAAAGCAGCAATTGTTTTGTGAGTTGTGTTCTCTGAGGTTTTGGCTGAGCTTTTTCTGTTTTGTTTTGTTTCCCTCAGAAAGAAAGATTTTTAGACTACTTAAAAACAATTGGTTTATGTGCAGGGAACAAAGGGAAGATGCTGTTCTTGGTTCCAGTTCTTCACAAATTTAATTTGATTAGACGTACATGGTTGCTCTGTGTGGGAAGACAGATTTTTCTCAGCTTTTGTGTGCTGTTTTTTCATGGTTTTACTTTCATGGTTTGAAAGCTAATTGATAAAATTTATCCAAGGCAATCCCTTTACTTATGCCTATGTATCTATAAGGTTTCTTTTGTGAGTAAAAGTAATTTCTATAGATTCTATAGCATAGTCTGTAGTTTGTACTGTCTTGTGGAGGTGGGAACCCAGCATAACCATGTAACGTCCATTATTTTTTCTAAACGTTAGAAATGGAAGAATCGGTGCTTTCGGGATCACTGTATGCTTTAGATGTGGTTTTAGACTCTGAAACAGGACCAAGTCAATCATGCCTCAGTAATGTTCGCAGTCAAGGTTATGGGTAGTTAATTTAACGCTGTGGGTTTCAGTAATCAAGTGATGGTATTTGTACAGAGGATATAGCACATGGATATAGTAGAACAGCACATGGTGTATCATGTTGTTAACGAGGTAATTTGAGAAATACTTTGGGCTAAATTCAAGGTCCGTTGTATGTGTCAGAATGTTTCCAGTAGAATTCCAGTAATTCCCACTAGGTAATTTACTGCAAACACATGTGAACAGGAGACTTGTCAAAATGTTGTATTCCCTTTGGTCCATTTTACATTTGTCTTTGAACATGGACTAATAAAGATAAATAGTGGCTGCAAGGCCAGTTCAGATCAAATATTTATCTAGTCCAGTATCCTGACACCAAAAAGCCAACTGATATATAAGGAAGAATCCACAGTCAGGCCTGTTTCACAGCCACCACAGACCACTGTGTGTTCATGGAGTTCTTGGGACAGAAGTTGTGTGTCTGTGTTCAATAATAATTCATGGATTTTTCTTCTCTAATTGCTATTTGAACCTATATAGGATCTTCAACAGTCCTACAGCCAAAAATATAATAAAATAGTAATGGAACATTGCTTTCAGACTAATTAAAATTTGAGTAGGAAATAAACAAATGGAGCAAGCTTTTCATTTTTAAACTCATTTGTGTTAATTAACAACAACAGCAGCCTCATCAAACAAGCAAGTCCATTTGTCTACGTTTGTTGGCTGTTTGCTGTAACAGCCCAGAACCTGTGTGAGTGATGCAGCCTTGGCATAGCTACCAGAGCAGGGCGATGTAATAACGAGGCAGGCAACCCACTTCATCACAAATACTAGCACCAGTAGAGCGAGTTAGAGCTGGAAGCCAGTGACACTAAATACTCTGTATATTCAAATACATGCTGACTATGAATTTAGCAAGAAAGGCTGAAGAGGTGATAGTGCTTGTTCACCTGGGCCCCATATCTTGTTGCGTCTCCGAGCTTTGCACAACCAGCCTACTTGCCCTTGGAAAGAACTTCAGTGAAATTGTTGGCCAGCTTTCACTCAGAGCTGCAGAGGAGCGGTATTTAGAATTTGCATGACAAAAATAGCAAGTGAAAGTAAAATTCTTAAAAACACTCTTGCTGACAGAAAGTACGGGAACTCACTGCCTGATTTTAGAGCTATTACTAAGATTATGTGCAAATATTGAAGGAAAGTCTCTGATCTGTGCTGCATGCTGGCTGTAAATACTGTCTACAGCTAATTGCTTTTGGAATGCTAGTCTTTAAAAGTTGAAAAACATATGGCATTGAAAACTAAAGTAATTCTTGTTTGCAAACTAGGATGTTCTACTATTTTTTTTAATTTATTTTTTAAATGCAGCACTAAAGCTCTTCTTTGGATCTTTTCCAAAATGCCTTTAAAACTTCTGGTAAGTGGAATATCTATAAGTACCTTGTGGGACTCAGAACAGCTATTTAGATAGATATTCTATTATTCAGTTGGCAAGAGTGCATCTCACTAAGATGAAATTCACCCTTTTCTTCACAAAGGAGATAAACAATAACTAATTATTTTGCATCTCAGACAGAAACAGTAAAAACTTGGTATTTTCATATGAGTTTTTTAGTAGTTTCAGACCATGTATTGTTTCGGCATGGTGAGATTACAGCTGCCTGGGGTTTGCCCAATTAGATATTAATAGGACCTTGGTGTTGATATATTTGTACCTGTAAGATGAATTAAAATGCTGCCGTTTTCTTTCAGTCTAGTAGAAAACCAAAATGTAATGAAATACCAAATATTATAAAAGTGATATGCTCTTTCTGGCATTTGTGGTATAGGAACCCAGCTCTGATTGAACACTACTGCTTGAAGTATGTGAAGACTGAGAATATTTTATCATTCCTATTTCAGGATAAGAAGGCTTACCTGGACATCATCCACACTTACATGGAAGTCCATGGAACTGTTCATGGGACCAGCACCATGTATATTCCTGGCTATGTGAAAAACCACGGCATACTCAGTGGGCGGGATCTGCAGTTTCTACTGAGAGAAACAAAAGTAAGTTTGTTGGGAGGGAATATTGGGAAAAATAGCTCCAGGTAGACAGTATCTCCAGTGCATGCATTCCACCTCCTGTGAATGTGTTCCAAATGTAAAAGCATTGGAAAAATAAGTGATCAAATATAAAGCAGCTTAAGTTGTCTGCTGTGTGCTACGAATACGTTTTTGATCCAGTCTGTGTTTTGCAGAGTGACAGCTGTTATTAGGGAATGGAGATGACAACATACAGTCACAGACACATTTAACAACCAGCTTGAGAAACACTGATAAATGCATTTGTCATTTTTTTAAATGTGATATTCAGCTCAAGGAGAGTATCAGCTGAGAATGTGTTTTGGTTTACACCCTTGATGTGATGGTTGGGCTCTGACAGCTGGACAGTAGGCATGCTTGCTCTGCCCTACCAATGACTTCAACCTAGAGCGACCCTGCTCTCTGGGGGAGAAAAGAATGAAGCAAGTGCTTCATTTGCCATTCAGTGCCTTCCTCTCCTTCAGTTGCGCAGAGAAAGTCTGCTTTTGTGGTATGCTTTGCCGGTGGCCCCATAGTCAAGGGAACTCAAGATAAGGGACAGCATATACATTGAAATAAATGGACTTTTGTCCCCACAGTGAGAATGCTTTGTGAGGTTGTCTGTGCCATGCCCGTAATCTTCACTTGACAATGTTAAAGCACTTTATTTAAATAGGATATTTAACTTTCACTTGGTGAAAGAAGTGGTTTGTGTGTTTAAAATTAGCAAAATGGGTGGAACAGCACCACTTACTCCCTGTTGTTGATAGTTTCTAGCTGTGCACTTCTGCAGAGGAATCTATTTTTAAAAAGTAAAGAAAAAAGCAGCCACTTCCCAGTCTTCCCACACGACTGCAGAGATCTACTTTTTGAATTATTTGGGAAAATGATGGTAATTTGACATCTCTGTGTGACAGCTGTTGGCAAATTATGACTTCTTAAAGGCGACCACTGTGTCTGTGCACTTGCTGCTTACAGATACACGTAATGTTGCACACTGAAATGTCAACATTTACTTTCATCATGGATAACACTGAGATTACACAGGTTTTTTTTGCCTGTGTGGAGTATGAGATCACAGTGTTAATCATAGTACTAATGTAGGAAGAACATTGACATTGTAATAACCCCAAGCACAAACAGGGACTTCCTTCTGAAATAAAAAATGCGTGGCATTCACCAGAACAGTAAAATAAGCTTGCAAAGATCTTAAAATTTGCAAATTACAGTTTATAGTAATAGCTATGCCTGACTAAGTCCACCTGTGATTCTTTGTTAGCCATTTGACATGTATTGCACTAGAAAGCTTGATCTTTCAGCATTAAGTAGACACTCATCTAGTTGTTACTGGCTAGATTTGCTGTGCTGTAGGATTCAGTGTGAATACACACTCAATTTAGGACAAATTCAATTTGATGAGTACATACATACCAGGCAGCTGAGAACAATGCAGTTCTGTGGATTTTCTGGGAGCAGGAGTAGCCAGACTAGTGCCACTCAGTTTTTGACTAGTAATTGCGGTATCAGTTGAAAGACACTATCTTATGATTGTGAAGTACTCGTGGGATCAGCCAGACGCTTATTTTTTCACAGACTGTATTTTTGTGAAATGCATGACTCCGTGCCCTAGCGTTTACAGAATCCTACAAGCATTCCAGAGGGGGATTACTTTCTGTACTATTGCTGTGCATTGGGTTTTTTTGAATTTTTTTTTCTTCCTAACATTGGGGGAATCCCTTGAGAATTTGCTACATTTCTTAGTAGATGTCACTAACAAGCATGAGTGTGTTTCAGAACCCTCTATCAGGAAGCCAGTGTTTTTATCACATCATCTTTTTGATGCAGCCTTTCTTAACAATTTGTTTATTACAAAGTCTGCAAGTAGTATTTCGATACGGCTTTTCTGAACTTTTGTAAGCAGATTTGCAAATGACAAAAGCTCTTTTCCTTTGAAGGAAATTATTTATTTATGATGCAGCCAGGCTAGCAAAACTTTAACCTGATGATAAGCAGTTAAGAGTCCATCTGCTTCTCCTAATACTTCCACTTGTCAGACAGATGGGAGCACAACGTATTTCTGATGCTGTAGTGAAATGAAATGAAATACGGCTTACTGCATCATGAATTTCAGTAATTATGCCTAATACTGTTCCAATATATGTAGTGTAACAGCAGCACCCTGAGATTGAGTGTGGAAAGTGAGATCTGCCACCTCATTTTTTGGAATGTCTTCAGGTCAGGATGGATTTCTGGGCTGGTTTTTGCAGTGGTGTTTTTTCCTAGCTGATGCTTTGTATCTCACAGGAATGCTGGCTGTTCTGCCTTAACATATGGTGGCCTCTCAGTGTTGATCAACAGACATACTTGGTCTAAGTCATTTTTTTGCCTGCACATTCACAGTTTCAGATTTTTGTATCCTTTAGGAGTCAATACTTTAATGTAGCTTAGTACAAAACCTCACCTGACTCTACGGTGAACGACCATCTGCTGCCTGTGTGGGTCAATTGTGTTGGTATCAAATGCATCACGGATTGAATTGCTAAAATAACTGCAGGTTTTCCACAAAACTCAGTGTGATTTGAATGGGATCTTTGTGCTCTGGGGCACCTCGTGTGTGTGTGCACATGCATCCAGTGATGTTCAAGGACACTTTTTAGTCATAATCACTTTAATCGCTAGGCAACACGGCCAGAGCCCCATAATGAATTTAGTTATGGGGTTTTGTCACTAGACAATTGTTGTACTGAGAGTATGTAAATAATCAGAGCCGTAGCTCCGGGATGGCAACATCTGCGGCTACAAGGCTTGCCTCAACCATCTAGGCCTGCTGCTTGCTGCCTCTAAGCAACAAACTTTGGTCTTTAAACTTCCAAGAACTTTAAGGTTTTTATAAACATTTTCTTTCATTGTTTGTGATTTCAACATTGTGGTAACAGTTATAGTTAGGTCATCTGACAAATGAGCTATTTTCAGTTGAGAGCTAAATAATAGTTTAACCAGTCCCACACTTGAGGGTACTCCGAAGCATCAGTTTAGGTTGCGCTGCTTCATTTTGCCCTTATACAGCAAAATACTGATAGGATGGCTCAGTCACCACATTCTTCCTCTGCACTCCCAAAATGTGCTGGATCTCTGCAGCAGTGGGTGTAGGACACGGTTACTCTTGGCAGCCGTTTCATTCTGGTCTGTATTCTAAAGCAGCGCATTGCAGAGTGTGTTTTCTGAGCAGGAGGGGGCTGTTTGAGATGCATCATGGCTAGTTCAGCTGTGTAGCGCATGACAAAAACGAGACATATCAACAGTTCCTAATGAGAAGATGTAAAGCCATTCATCACGTCAGAGGAAAATAGGGTAGGCGAGCTGGCAGCCTTCCTGCCAACTTACGTGGCGTCTTGCCAAGTGAGCAGCTGGAAGAGTTGGACCAGACTCTCTTGGAAGAACCAGCACTGAATTCTTGAGATACACTCTTCCTTTTGAGAAAGTTTCAGATGGACCTTTTTTCTTTGAATCACTATGAATTTTTGAGGCAACCCAAGTTCTTTTAGAAAGTGGAATTTATAATTTCAGAATAGTGATTAATGAAAGCAGAGAAAACACTCCGTTTAGACCATTTGGGGAAAATTCCATTGCAGTGCTGGATAAGGAGAAATAGGAAAACAGACTCCTTTTTTCATATTGCCTCATATGAAGTAATACATTTTTTACTTCCACAAACTTCACAAAATCAGCTGAAAAGACATTTAACTACTGATTCTGTTCTGAAATTTCAATCACAAAAGAATTGACTTTTCCAGAAAGTATTTTATATTCATGAGAAAAATAAATCAAGATAGTTAACCTTCGCTACACTTCCCTTTCTGTAGTTCAGAAAAGAATAGATAAGTTCGGTAGGGAGTCATGCAGAAGTGGTGATAAACCTACCAGCACAACAGAATAAATTAGATAAAGTGCAGTGATGTTAGAAAGGGGAGAGGAGAAGATGAAGAATCCTGTTTATGGAACCTGTAGCATTTAGTATCTGGAAGATGAATATTTTTCACTTAAATATTGAGCTAGTAAGAATTACAGTGAGGGAAGGAAAGCATTTACTCATTATTTTATACTTTCAGCTCTACTTGAGACTGTTACTCAAGTACTTTTTATTAATAGTAGTCTGATCTGGTGCCACTAATGCCACAAATGAATTGCTTAATGTCAACGCTAACTTGGTGGTTTCCAAAAAAGAAAACCACACTCTTTTTTTCACAGGAGTGGTTGTGATGCGCTCTTCATGTCAGAGAATTCTCTCTCCACTTAGCTGCTACCCGATGCAAAGCATGCTCCCCTTAGCATCAGAAAATGATGATGGCCTGCCTGGTCTGATGCTGCACGACCAACTCAACAGCTTGAAATTCCAAACCAGGAGTTTGGTTCACTTCAAAGGCAGAAAAGGTTCCTGACGAGCCTTTCTTGGGAAAAGCAGAGTCTTCCTGCTTAAAGGTTTCAACGCTCACTTTGCTCAAGTTGGGCAAGAGAGACTGCAAATACAAATCCCCTTTGTAAGTTGTAGAGGCTCAGGCACACCTGGGTAACAGACTTGGCAAACAGGGAAGCAATTTTAAAAAAACAAGGCACAGCACTCTAGTTATTTGCTGGTATCTCCTTTAGATATTCTTTTTACTATAAACCACTCCTGGCAATGAGTTCATTATACGTGGCATTAGCCTATGGTGGCATGTGCCCCCTTAAAGCACTCTATGAAAAAAAGAACAGCTCTGGCTTTCAAAAACATCTGAAAGATGAGAAAAATGCTGGTATGTAGAAAATGAAATGGTTTCAAGCACTAATCAACCAGTAAAGCAAAAAGCAGTTCTAGTCTGCATAGTAATTCTGCTGCAGCTAACAAGGTGAGGTCAAGGCTAACACGTTTGAGCCTCGTGTACCCACAGTTAAGTTACCGACACTCTCAGATTTAGAGCTCTGCATTACAGATCTTCAGCCAAAAGGTGGGTGTATCTCTCTGCCGTGGTCTGTGTTACCGTCACCGTGTCAGCTAAGAACAGACTCTGAAAGCCATAGTCAGAGGCAACATTTTTGTCACATTTATGTCACAAAATAAACTAGTCTGTTCTAAATCTTTACTATTTTGTTGGAGAGAGCTTTGTCTTCCACGCAGCCTCAGCTTTACCGAGCTCGCTTCCCTGGTACCTGAAAACTCTGCCTGTGATTTCTACTTTTTTCATATTTGAGTTTTTTTCACTTCTTTTTGAATTAGTGACTTTCAGTACTTGGTGCATACCTTTACTAAGTGCCTTGACAGATTGGTTTAGCCTTTCTGGAAATAACAAGCTGCATGTAATTCAAAGGATTAGCAAATTGGAGCATCATAAAAAATGAGTTACAGAAATGACCTGTGTTCTTTAATGCTCGCTTTTTAAATCGTAATGAATGTGACTTTAATGAGGCAATTAAGAGATGCCTCAGTTTTGCTCTTTGTACCGTACAAGAAATAGTAGCTCCCTAACCAGGCAGTGTTAGTAAAGGGCAATTTATGGGACCAAGGTCTAGAGTCAGTTTGGAAATTTCAGCTCACTGGATCACCATGTGATGGAGAGCAATAGAAGGTTTTAGAGGGATAAAGGAAGAAGCTGGAGGGGGGGGCTGTAGGCAGCTGTGAGCCAGGCTGCAACCTCCAGCCAACAGGCAGCTCACACACTGACACCGTTCTAGCGATCAGACACATCCTTCTTTCTTTCTACAGAGGAATGGTGCTGCTTAGAGGTAAGGTTGGAAAATGGATGCGGAACAGGTGGTAAGCCATTTATTATAGATTAAGTGTTGACAGTGTGCTCTGTCCTGTCAAAACACAAAACCATGTTTCTTTCCCCGTGGAGCTTCCTCCTAAACAAACGGACCAGTCAGACACACAACTGTTCAGCAGTGCACAGCAGCAGTTTATTAAAAAAGTGGAAAAGGAAGCAAACAAACCGGCATTCCCCACATAACAAACATGGGATCGTAGGAGAATTGATACTTCAGATGGTTTTAATTGCTGGTTCTCAGCTGGTTTGCTGCCTGAACTAAGGAGTAGCTGAAATAAATAACATTATGTGTGCAGATTGCATGAAATGGTTTCATGTCTGTAATTGACGACTTTCAGGAGATTACTTTTATTGAAATAAAGCCTCCTGGAGATGAAATGGAGTATGCGTTTTGTCTGACTCAAAGCTGATGTCTCATGCCATACGTAAACTCCAAATTTAGATAATCTAGCTTCAGTGGGGATAGTATGTCACATCTTTTTTTTATTATTATTAGCCACAGGAGAGTTTCTTCTAAGATCTAAATCTGTGGGGTAACCAAGAAGCTTTTCCAAATAGGTAGCTTTCATTTGACCTGAAAATTTAAAACTGAAACATCAATATTCAGCGCTGTGCAGTGAACATTCTGTGAAACAACTATGCTGAGAACTGTTAACCTTCTTTGTAAAATAAGCTGGTGTAGAATTTATACTGGAGTTGCCATGGGTCAACAGGGTTGATGCTGCAGTGCCTGTGCACAACAATGCTGGCTGCAGCTTTATGCGTCAATGTTCAGATGAATCTTGGCTCCTAGAAAGGGCCTCCAGATTTGAGTCTTCTGTTTCTAGGATTCAATTCAGTGTTGCAGAAAAGCAGGGACTATATATACACACGTACATATATATATGTAAAGTCATGCAGCAGTGCTGAGAAATTGCTGTTACAAATCAGCTTGTAATTTTCCCATTATACACAGACATTCAAATAAAGGTGAAGAATATATTTAATTCAATGTTTTCATTATGTTGGGCCAGGAAAGGTGTCAAAATCCAAATAAAAGCTGTGCACCTTGAAAAAACCAGAAATTTTGTAGGCTGTCAAAAAGCACTGCCTTTTCTAGAGCACCCATAATCTTGGCTGATGGAAGAATAGCTTTGTGGTGATTTTTTCCCTCCTTCAATTTACCTTGGAAATCTGGAATCCTCTTACTCCTATGCAAACCTTGCTGCTGCCTCCATACTGTGTCTTCAGCTGACATTTGCTGCCATCTACCGTTTTAATTAGAAGAATTAATCAGCTTGGCAAAAGCAGCAGGTTAGCTGATGGGGGAGAGGGGGGCAAACAGTAGTGTGGCTGTTCCAGGAGGTTGCTGCAGTAAAACCTTTACCTGCAGGAGAGACCCAGCAGTTTTATTTCAACAGCAGTTAAACCACCAAATGAATTATTTATTTTTTTCACCAAAATATAAATGAAAGGCTCTGTTGTTGCCTCAGTTCCATGAAAACCACCTCAGCTCATTACAGAAGATTATTGTCAAATGTGTTTTACAGGACATTCCATGACTGCTTGGGCAGGAGGGGGTGAGCTGCTGAATTTATCCCATTTTCTTCGTAATGTTACATTTTTTCAGGCTGGTACTTGTGGGATGTTTTATTTATTTTAAGTTACCTGTTAGCTTTCAGTTTTTGTAAAGAACAGTTGTGATAGTCCTTGTTTTCTGTTTTTCAGCTGTTTGTTGGTCTCGGGTTTCCATATGAAGGGCCAGCTCCTTTGGAGGCTATTGCTAATGGATGTGCTTTTCTGAATTTAAGATTTAACCCACCAAAAAGTAGCAAAAACACTGAATTTTTTAAAGGCAAACCTACACTCCGAGAGGTAAGTTTTTTCAGTCTTGTTAATTTTTGGATTGCAAATTATCATGGGTTTCTTTTTAGTAAAACAATACAGGAAAAATCACATACCCATACACAATTTATCGCAGAAGGTGTGTTATGTTTGGTAGCCTTTGGTGGGATTTTTCAGTCCTTAATTTTATAGGATAATCAATTTTTTGTTAACATGCTGTTAAGCTTTACCTTTCAATCTGCCTACGTGTGCACTCGGGTAATTCTTAGTAATAGATCATAAATTGAAGCTTCAGTGGACTTTTGGCCAGAAACAGATTGTGTCATCTGACACATGATGTGTCATTTGAAAGCGGTTTTATTTTGCTGAAATAAAAGCCATGGCTGTGTACAGTGCAGGAAGTAAATAGCTGTTGAAGTAAATGGTAAAAGTGGTGTTTGTGGGTGGGAAATGTTTTTTTTCTCCAGACAAGACCTGCTCAAGGCACTGTTGAGCTGAGGTACGAATGGTTGCAGCTCACCATGTGTGTAGTTAAATACTGAAGACATTTGGAGAATACTGTGATACTGTGAACTGACTTTTTAAGAGAACAGGAAAACCCAACCTCAAGCTTTCAAACAGCCAGTGTGTTTCTATTCTAATAAGAGAAAAAGGAAGTTAAGCAAACCAGCCCCTCATCCTGGCACTGACTATGGAATATTTTTCTTCTTCAGTGTAGGTAAAATCCAGCCTGCTGCTGTTGAACAGCAAGCTTTTGTTTTAAGGGTTTAAGAGTTGTGTAGCCATTTCTGGCGTTGGCACTTTTGCCTAAGCCCATGGCTTGTTCGCAACTGTATAGAGGTGTTTTCTTTACATGCTGATCTGAAGGGTAATGCTTTATTTCCCAAGTCAAGATATGCTTGGGCTATAGAAATCCTGTACTGAGCAGCACCAGGTAGTTGATAAGCTAAAGACTGTTTCCCATTTTCAACCAGGAACATAAATTCTTTATGATTTTATGATCCAGGACTGTAAGTGCCTTTCAGCAATTCCTTATCGTTTTATGAGCCAGGACTGTAAGTGCCTTTCAGCTTGTTAGAAATTCAGCTTGTACAGCACAAGAGTTCAAACTTGCCCCTTCTCACCGTTGTCATTAACTAAGGGATAACAATAAGGGGGAAAACAACTTGGTTAAACTTTCTCCTGACAGAACTGAGCAGTTGTCTCATTTGTGCTGAGATGCTCTAACTGGTCAGGCTCAATAAGTAATCTGGACCCACTTAACTCTTTGGTAGGAATTTCAGAGTATGGAATGCTCTGCTAAATCCCACTGGCATGTGTTGGCACCAGCAGGAAAGCTGTGCCCCTGATTGGCACAGAAAAACAATCCCCATTGACTGCTTCAGCCAAAATAATATCCTGAGCACAGTGTTGCTGTGTTCACGTGCTCTGCTGACCTGTCCTAAGTGTAGCCTTCGCTCTAACTGGGCAGGGTGGGATTGCATTGACAGTTAGACTGGATGATCATGTAGGTCTCTTCCAAATTTGGTGATTCTGTGTTTCACCACTGCATTTAGATCCGATTGCCCGTAATCCATGTGCTGGTTCTTTGGCATTAAGAAAGTCCTCAATCCTTTTCTGTTTCTTTTCAAGTGTTAAAGGAGAACAAAAAAGGCTTGTGCAGTTCTGTGACTTGGTTATCCACAGACTACTGCAAAGATGAAATGCAAAGATGAATTCTGTGTTAAGTAGCTACTCTAAGTCACTATTTCTCTTGCTCTAGGTAGAATTTATTGGGGTGGGGGAAGTTAACTGCTTCCCCTGATGTGATCCTCAAGATGGGATCCTATAGTGAAGACCGTAGAAAACCTGAAAATAACAATTTTCATTTTATATCAGCAGTTGGTTTTTTGTTTTTTCTAAGGACATAATTTCACTGGGGAAAAGAGACAGAAGATAAAGGCAAAAAAACTCCCTTTGGGCAGCTTGTTTGGTACCAGTGTTTGTACCAATAGTTCTCCTCCTTTCTGTCTGCCTCCCCAAAGAAAGACACACTGTCTACTAAATCTACTTGAAATGTGTGCTTAGTGGGTGAGGTTTCTTTAATTTTCTGCTTTTAGAAGGAAAAAAAAATCCTCATACCTGAAAGGGAAAAAACAATCTGAAAACAGTCATTAATTCCAAATCTTTTTATAGGAACATTTACACATTTTCATTGTAGTCAGAGGGAATATCTTCTGAATATCTAAAACATTAAGCCACAGCTGATTAAAGCATTTCATTATAAGGAAATCAGCTCTGTTTTTCAGAGTGTAGGTGCCCAATATCTGTTGCAATAAAATACGTTGCTAGTCACTCAAACTTCTCAGACTAGCAGATGTTCAGGTGTTGTGGTCCAGATCACATCTGGCTCCAGTGCTGCCATCTGTCTGGCTGAGATGGCAGAGAAACAGTAGTCTAAGGCAAAATTCCTAAAGCTTTGTGGAATTTAAAACACTCATTTATATTCATATTTTTAAGGTGCAGCAGGGTTTTTGGTTGCTACAGAAAGCCATAGGAATGTAGTTAGTGCCATCTGAAGTCCAGGTGTGAGTGCCCTTGGGAACTCAGCCGTGGTAACCAAGTTTTTGGTACTCAGAGTTTTAGTGGAAATACTATTGAAAAAAAGGTTAGAATAAAAGGTCTCAGAATCACAGTATTATTGAGGCTGGAAAGCCCAGCCTGTGACCTAACATCACAGCAATCTAGACCATGACACTGAGTGCCACATCCAGGGATGGGGACTCCACCATCTCCCTGGGCATTCCATCCCAGTGTCTAACCACCCTTTCTAGGAGAAGGTGCTTCCTAACATCCAACCTAAACCTCCCCTGGCACAGGTTCAGGCCCTGCCCTCTTGGCTTTAGTTGTCTGGGAGAAGAGCCTGACCCCCACCTGTCCACAACTCCCCTTCAGGTAGTTATGGAGAGTGATTAAGTCTCCTCTAGGCTAAACAACCCCAGCTCCCTCATCACACTTTACCTCTAGTCCCTTCAGCCAGCCTCATTGCTCTGAGTAGCACTTGGCTTTTTGGAGGAGTTTCAAGTATGCCAACGGGAGCACAGTGCTGTGGGCTGAATGGAGATGGCTACAGAAGCTGTCTGTGTGCAGAAGCACTCCCAGCTACTGACTCAGCCACCCTCAGCACCACACTGTCCTGCAGCCAGAGGTGGGAGCCTGCACAAGGTTCCCCAGGCTGATGTCGGAGCACAGATTTGTGCTCGCTGATCCCGTATGTAGCTATAAGACTGGCTTCTCTTGCCCACAAACAAAATGCAGTAGTCAAAAAGAAATTCAAGATTGTCTTTTTTCACTTGAGGAAGAGAAGTATGGTAAGTGCTCCATGCAGCAGAAAGTTCTTTCCAATAGGTGCTGTTTCCTGCTTCAGGCCTTTTGCACTGGCCAGATTTTCCTTTGTATCATGCATAAAAAGGCAACAATATAAAATTATTTATGAGTGATCTATCCTGCAGGCGTTATTTTTAATTTCCTTAAAAACTAGCAGTCTTCTGAGACCGGTGCAACACTCACAGTGTCACAGTATTACCCAAGGCCCAGGTTACTCCCCTGTCTTCTTCAGCTTTTTCTTCCAGTCGGTGTGTTCTTTGCACATTCCTCTCACCCCTGTGCAGCCTGTCACAAAAATTGCTTGTAGTGCAAACCTTCTAGTTCCGAAAGTACCTCTGACTTTTCATAGTTATCTACTTGGGTATTTACTGAATTCCAAGTGATGAGCAAAAAACCAGTTAATGCGCTTAGTAAGGTCAACTCACTCTTGTACCAGCAGCAGCAAGGGTCAGGATTCATCCTACGTGACTATATTCAGTGCTACTCACAGAAGCCTGCAAATGCTTGCAGTTTGAAGAAGAGATGAGGTGAGGATGTTGTCTGAAGGTTAGACAGGGCACAGATGACATCTCTTGTAGCCAACCATGCAGGTCTAACCGGGACCGGTCGCAATTACGGGTTGTGAAAGTGGAGAGCTTCTCGGTGAATGAGCTGTGAGGAAACCTGGGTCACACTGTGAAAGTCATTTCAGTAAGCAACAAGTCTCCTGTGATGTGGCTCCTTATGAGGATCAAAGCTGAGAACTGTAGGTGCACAGATGTTACTTGTGGTCTGTGTTACCTAATTTTCCAACTCAACTCACCCTCTGGATATAAACACCAATTCTGAAAGGTAACTGTGGAGGAATGACACTGCCTGTTAGTTCCTGGCTGAAGTCTTGTGTGATCCTAGTGCGCTCCGTCCAAAAACAGATGAAGAGAGCGAGCACTGACACCGTATATTTAACCATTTAACAGTATATTTAATCATTTCTGCCTTTCAGTTGACATCTCAGCATCCCTACGCTGAAGTCTACATTGGGAAACCTCATGTCTGGACTGTAGACATCAATGATCTTTCTGAAGTTGAGAGGGCTGTGAAATCAATTTTGAATCAAAAGGTGAGAATGTATCCTCAGTTTGTCGTCAGTGCTGGGGGGATGTTGTGCACTGCGTGCAGGCTGCTTCCTGGTGCTGGGCTAAGTCAAGTAGAGGGCTGCACTTTGCTAGCATACTGAGGAAAAATGTTTTATCTCTGTGGTGCCTGATTATCATGTTTTAATATGGAATATGTCAGGCTTTTACTTGGGAAAAAAAGAGCATGAATGGATTTGTACAGAAGTCAGAATTTCCTGTGTAAATTATACAGCAATCTATATTTTCTGTGCAATCAGTGTGGAGTTTTCTTTGCTGATTCTTCGAGCATTGCAGGCTGCCCAAATATATGCTCAACTCTTTGGACTCACTTTGTAGCCTTGACATAACCACAACTGAAGTGCTTGTGCACTTGCAGCTTGAAATTGTAAAGAGGGCACTTCAAGGAAAAGGTTTGAAGTCATTTCAAAGGTATCACACGTTTCTTTTTTTATTTTTTGTCATCATGTTTTCTTTTTCATCCCACCTTCAGAACTGAAACTTGGGCTCTGGAATCCCACAGGGTCCCAGGCTGGCTTTGGATCTCTTATTCTGTCTGCAGTATGCCCCGAGCTTCCTTAAACATAGTCACTGAGCAACTTCTATTGCCTTTAGGAAGGAGCAAAAGTCAGCTTAAACTGCTGGTGGTTTTGTGAAACTGTGATTTGTTAATGAATGTATTTGCATCTCTTGTTGCTGCTTAAGCTGTACTGTAGTTTTTGGAATGCAGGCTGACAGCAGGCAGCACACCCCAAAGTTCATTTGAACAAAAGCCCCTCTAACCTTTTCACACTGTGTTTCCACAGATTGACCCCTATTTGCCCTATGAATTCACATGCGAGGGAATGCTGCAGAGGATGAATGCATTTATTGAAAAACAGGTATGAACCTGCGCTGGGGATGGATCTTTTATCTTGGAAAGGGACTACTCTCTCCATTTTAAAGCTTCTCAGTGTTGTTGCCATTTGAGTGCAAACAGTAGCTGGCAGCCCTTGTCTGGGCAGTTGTTTGCTGACATGTTCCCTTGGGAGGTCCGTGTGGACTCAGAGATTTACTTCTGTGGACTTGGCCATGCAGGGCTTGGGAGGCTGCTTCCACATAGGGCACCAGTGGGATTTTTCCTGAGTAGAGTCTGACTAGAAATTAAGACACTGCTGACTCCCAGAGTATTTGTTCTGCTTCTCAGTTTGTCCTTGGGTTCTGAATCATCTGTGAGTTCTGCTACATTTTGCAAAAATGGATATTCTTGTCTGAATTTCAGCAGCTATAGGAGACTTTCATTGCATGGGTTCTGTTAAGTCATTGTTTTATTCATTTACAAAAATTCTTCCTCCTTCTGATGCTGTATCAAAGCAGAAAGGCAAAGTAATTTTTCAGTGTGTGTGTGATGACTTTAGAAGTGTGCACACAAAAAATCCTTGGCTCATGAGGTAGCATGCAAGTGCAGAGATACAGTTTTGGTAGCATTGCACTTGGGCTAAAGCCTCTGGGCAGATTTTTCTAGGATTTAATTTTCTGTCAGTAAAGCTTTAAATGGTTTTGAAACCCTTTGCTTAGAGAACTTTTGGTCCCTGTGTATTACTGCCAGCTGTGAGATCAGCACAAGATATTGAGCTGGAGTCATAAACTGTAGAGATTTATATGGGATCCTGATTTCTAGAAACTGTGTGTTTGCTTGGACTTCTGCCCAAGGCCAGATCTGTGGCAGCAGCCAGCTCTGCCTTTTGTTCTGGCTGCTGCAAAAGAGAGAGATGCCCATTAACATCCAGGGCTTCTTTCAGAAGCACTGCCTGTGCTCCTGTACCCCTCTTTCTCAGAGAGGACAGTGCTGCAGACGGTAATAAAGAGTAACACAGCTGCAGGTCAGAAGGGCAGTCAACATAACACAGCTATTTCGACCTCCTGCCAGTGAACCCTTTATGCTTTTTGCTGCTGTGCTCATGACAGAGCCTATAAAAGTGTTTCTTCTTCTTCTCATTCTTCACCTGAGTGAGGTCTCACTGGGAGACATTGTCATATGGGCAGAAAGGGATCTCAGCATAAGGATGAAAAAGAGAGAAGCTAGAGACAGCATCTGTGGGGCAGACCCGTCTCTTCCCTCTGGAAGAGGGCTGAGCCCTGGCCTGTACCACAGAAATAAAAGCAATACTGCGTTTTTTTTCCTTGATGTGACTAACTGTCAGGAACCGTTATTGT
This sequence comes from Rhinopomastus cyanomelas, assembly GCA_013400115.1. Lineage (NCBI taxonomy): Eukaryota > Metazoa > Chordata > Aves > Bucerotiformes > Rhinopomastidae > Rhinopomastus > Rhinopomastus cyanomelas. The sequence goes on from VXBP01007878.1 coordinate 1,497,301, forward strand.
TTCACAGCCCCCAGGATGCTGAAGCATCATTATTAGCTGACTGTGCTTAGCCCTGTGCCTGCTCAATGTGTCAGGTGAAGCAAAAATCTAAGTTGAGACCATGTTGTGAAGAGTCAGTAGTGTGAGCCAGGCAGAACAAAGCAGCACAAGCTTGGAACAGGAACAGATGTGCAGGAGTTGATTTGGTTCAGAAGTTGTAGGATTCCTTAACCAGAGGAGTGTGGTCTTCAGGGGAGGTTTGCATATGACAAGGGAGGGCCTGGATACACTCACCCACAAGACATCCTATGGGACGTGAAACAAGGATTTAAAGGAGTTGCCTGGACTTCTCTTTCTGGGGTCTTGACTCAGGATCAGGAGGAAGGACAGTATTCACAAGAAAGGCTCAGTGAATTCTCTGAATCTTCAGGTCTAATGGCTGGCTTGAATGTCTTTAGTGTCTGAGGCCAGAGCACTGCTGTGAGCTGTGGTCTCCTGTCTAGCAGTGCCACCTTCAGCTAGGTTAAAACAGCTTCCCCCAAGCTGCTCCTCCCTGCCAGTGCCTTGCCGACAGCCTGGCATGGCTGTTAGGTTTGTCCTTGCCAGCTGCTGAATCCATCCCTTGGTTCTGTTTGCTCTGTGTCTGCACAGACAGTTGTGTCAGCTCTGCAAAGCAGTGGTGCAGGGTGGGGGAAAAAGGGTGGTTCTGCTTAAACTGGCACTTTCTTCACAGGAGCTGCCAGGCATCTGCAGCTGAAGCGGCTGTGGGACTCCCAGTTGCAAACTTGGGAGCTGTTGGACAAGGCAGACTGAGCTGATGGAATAGATGTGCTGACCTTGAAGCGTGTGGTCAAGTGGAGTGCTTGGCTAACCTGGCAGAAAATGATGTTGGCAGGACTCTGTAGGTTAGCAAAGTGCCCTGGCTCAGCAGAGGGTCGACTGAGCACCAGAGCCTGGTGAAGGCAGGGGAGGGAGTGAGGGCATCCATCCAAGAGCAGGAGAAGCCAGATGGAGGAGAACACCTCCTTTAGTGGCAGGGCTAAGCCTGTCTCAGCTTGAGATTGTGGCCATGGGTAAAACAAACATCAATGCAGCTGTTTGCATAGCACCTTTCCTTTATGTCATCCTTAGGTGTGTTGGGGGGTTGTGGGATAAGGTAGACTGGGGTGAAGACAGCCAGTTTGGAGTGCTTAGAGCTGCATCAGGACCAGTTTAGTTGGATAAAGGGAAAAAGTCCTTCACTGCAGCAAGTGACCAGGCACTAGGAGAAGCTCCCCAGGGAAGTGGTCATGGCCCCAAGCCTGCCAGGGTTCAAGAGGCACTTGAGCAGTACTCTAAGATACATCACATGGTTTAGCTTTTAGGTTGCCCTGTGTGGAGCTAGGAGCTGGAATCTATGATACTCATGGGGCCCTTCCGATTCAGGATATTCTGCGATTCGTGATGGTGTAATACTGAGTTTATGATCAGTCCTGGGAGGATGTCCTTCAGCAGAGGAAGTCTAAACAGATAAAAATCTACCACACTGATACTGAGAACTGGTAGACGATCTAGATTCTTAGTTTCATGACATTTTCAAGTAGGTCAGTCCTTCTAAGCTTTGTGTCTGCAGTGTGGGTCCTGTTCGTACAAATCTTAGTATTGTCAGGAAAAAGCCAACTGTAACAGACCAAGCCCAAATTTTTTTATCACCTTTTGATGAGAGGTTAAAATAATGGCTGAGTATCACTGAATGTTATATAAAACCTTTATATTTACTCATTCTTATTTCAAATGTCAAGACCATAAGAACTTGTTTGAACAGTTTCCACTGCCAGATGTGTTTAGATATCGTTTCTTCCCTCTTCCTGCTGTGGTGACTCTTGACCGTGTTACATTATTCATAGCCTGGATTTTTTTCAGTGTTGGGAGAGCACTTCTCCTAGCAGCTCAACCAAGCAGAGCAAACAGACTCTGGTTGCTTTAATAGAAATCTTTATTCTTTCATGAGTTCAGCTCACTCCATAACGCGGCAAGTCCCCTGATCCTTTCCACATGGCTCCTTCACGTGGGCCACTTGAGACATTTCTGCCTACATGGTAACTGGCCTCTGGAATTCTTCTCCTACCAGAACTTCCTCCTAATATTTGTGCTGTCATTAAAACAGTTGTGCTAGCACAGAGCCAGTAAAATGGGAATCACTAAGAAAGCCAGAACAGGATGGCACTGTGGTTGGTTGGACTTGATGATTTTGGAGGACTCTTCCTACCTTCATGATTCTAATGTTTCTATGAAGAAACTGGAAAGTCTTGCTGGAGTTGTTTATTGTAAATTTTAAAAGGTGAAGGTGGAGAAGAAATGTCTTTCTTCTTTCAAATAGCAATCAAAGTTGATAATTTCCTCATGCTATACAAAACCTAGAATATTATTTTTAAATGTGATTATTTTAATACAACTGAAATGAGCTGCAAGATGATAATAACCACTTGTTTTACTAACGGAGAAAATTGCTGTCGAGGAACTGGGTGCATCTTAATAAAATACAATCTGTCACTGCAGGATTTCTGTCATGGGCAGGTGATGTGGCCCCCATTAAGTGCCCTTCAAGTAAAAATTGCTGAACCTGGAAAATCCTGTAAACAAGTGTGTCAGGAAAGCCAGCTCATCTGTGAGCCTTCCTTCTTCCAGCATCTTAACAAGGACAAAGCTCTGCTTAGGTAAGTCCTTAAAAGCATAAGCACATTATTTGATCTCCTTTGTTTACCCTGGCTTTTGCCAAACATTAAGTAAACTTCACATGTATGAATCCTCTTTGAGGAGAGAAGCACAGTCTGTTTGTCTGCAGTGAGGTTAAGCTCACTGACCTTTGGAGCAGTAGATGGTGGTAGCCTGTGGGTTTGCAATGAGGAATACAGCACCGAGGCCAAAACTGCGTCGCTTCCTTACCCGCTCCATCTCCTGTACGTGTGCCCTGCACACATTGTGTGATTCCTGTCACGTGTTCACGTGATTTGAAGTACAGACCTTCAATACAAAGAAAAGGAACACTTTCTGTGGAGCTCCCTCTTTGGTCACCACTAGGATCCATATTAAAGCATCTGTGTTCACTGGCAATTAGCAGGTACTGCTTCTGCAGACCTTCTGTCACTTTTGTCATGGGTAAGGAGTAGTAAACCCTGGTACATTAGAGTTGTAAACTCTGTACACTAGAACTGTTGGTACCTATCTGTCAGCTTTCCCAGCGATGCATTAAGGAAATGAACGTTGCTTTCAGGTGGCATCTTGTTGGGAATAGGTGTGTGCCCCTTCCGTAATGAAAACAAGGCACTCCAGGCTGGGCTCCAACAAATGGCTGCTGGGGAATCTGCTTTCTAGGTTTTCTCTCTTTGTTTTTTGCTACATTAAAGTGTTTTCATTTTTGCATTTTGTTTGAGAAGCTGTCATGTCCAGTGCAGTGCAGAAGCAGCTCATACACAGACTTTGTCAGACTTCTTTTCCAGCTGTCCAGACAAAATTCTAATTCTGGGAGGGGGAAAAAAAATAAATGGGTTCAGTGCTGTAAGCTCCCACTGTGGCCAGAGTAAGTGAAAAACAAGCCTGTCCTGGAATTGCTGCTCTCATGCTTAAGCCTTATGGGCAGAAAATGTCAACTTAAATTTTCTGTTTTATAGCCAGAGAGCACTAGCTGGTACCTCACAGCAGTGGGTCCTGCTCTGAGCAGCTGCCACTACAACACAGCAGCATCGCCCTGTCCTCACAGTTTAGCTGCCCACACCTCAAGCTACCGAGAGCTGCTGGGCTTTCCTGGGGGAGATCTCTGGTGAAGACATAGAATCATAGAATCATTAGGGATTACAAGGGACCTCGAAAGACCATCTAGGCCAATCCCCCTGCCACAGCAGGATCACCTAGACAAAGTCACAGAGGAACACAACCAGGCAGGTTTTAACATCTCCAGTAAGGAGACTCCACAACTCCCCTGGGCAGCCTGTTCCAGTGCTCTGTCACCCTCACCGTGAAGAAGTTCCTTCTGATACGTATATGGAACCTCCTGTGTTTCAGCTCACACCCATTGCCCCTCATCCTATCACTAGATGACACTGAGAAGAGCCTGGCTCCATCCTTCTGACACCCACCCTTCACACATTTATAGACATTAATGAGGTCACCCCTCAGTCTCCTTTTCTCCAATCTAAAGACACCCAGCTCCTTCAGTCTCTCCTCGTAAGGGAGGTGCTTCACTTCCTTCATCGTCCTCGTTGCCCTACACTGGACTCCCTCCAGCAGCTCCACATCCCTTTTGAACTGAGGGGCCCAGAACTGGGCACAATACTCCAGATGTGGTCTCACTAGTGCAGAGGGGGAGAAGAACCTCTCTCTGTCTGCAAACCACCCCCCTTGTGATCCACCCAAAGATGCTGTTGGCTCTCTCGGCCACAAGAACACACTGCTGGCTCATGGTCATCCTGCTTTCCATCAGGACCCCCAGGTCCCTTTCTCCTACACTGCTCTCCAACAGGTCAGTCCACAACCTATACTGGTAGTTGGGGTTGTTCTTGCCCAGATGCAAGACTCTACACTTACCCTTGTTCTGCTTCATTACATTTCTCTCTGCCCAGCTCTCCAGCCTGTCCAGGTCTTGCTGAATGGCAGCACAGTCTGCTGGGGTGTCAGCGACACCACCCAGCTTTGTGTCCTCAGCAAACTTGCTGACTCTGCACCCTAATCCCTCATTCAAGTCATTAATCCATAGATTGAACAGCACTGGTCCCAGTACTGATCCCTGGAGCACTCCACTAGATACAGGCCTCCAACTAGACTCTGTCCCATTGACCACCACTCTTTGGCCTCTATCGTGCGGCCAGCTGACAATCCACATCACTACCCAATCATCCAGTCCACACTGCCTCAGTTTGGCTGCAAGGATGCTGTTGGAGACTGTGTCAGATGCCTTAGTCAAGTCAAGACAGACCACATCCACTGCTTTGCCCTCATCCATCCACCTGGTTACACCCTCATAAAAGGCTATCAGGTTGGTCAAGCATGACTTCCCCTTGGTGAAGCCCTGCTGACTGTCCCTAATGACCCTCCTGCCCTTGATGTGCCTGGAGACAGCCTCTAGAACAAATTGTGCCATCACCTTTCCCGGGATGGAGGTGAGGCTGACCGGTCTATAGTTACTTGGGTCCTCCTTCTTACCCTTTTTGAAGATTGGAGTGACATTTGCTATCCTCCAGTTCCCAGGCACCTCTCCTTATCCCCATCACTTAGAAAAGATGATGGAGAGTGGCCTAGCAATGACTTCCGCCATCTCCCTTAGTACGCGTGGGTGCATCCCGTCTGGGTCCATGGATTTGTGTACATCCAGTTTGATCAACTTATCCCTAACCCAGTCCTCAGTAACCAAGGCAGGCTCCTGCAATGTATTTGAAGAAGCCCTTTTTGTTGCCCTTGACCTCTCTTGCAAGGTTTAATTCCAAGGAGCCCTTGGCTTTTCTAGTTGCATCCCTACATTGTCTCACCAGAGCCTTATAACCACCCCCTCCTTCCATGACCTATAGACTTTCTTCCTCTTCAGTTTGCCCAGCAGCTCCCTGTTTCACCACGCAGGTCTTCTGGCTCCCTTCCTTGATTTCTTTCCTGTTGGAATGCTCTTTTCTTGTGCTTCAAAGAAGTGGTCTTTGAACGTTAACCAGCTACCCTGAGCCCCTCAGCCTCCTCTGTTCCAGCTTACACCCATTGCCCCTTGTTCTATCACTAGATGACAATGAGAGCATCTCCTGAGTACAGATTCTTGGGGTTTCTCATAGTAGAAATCCACGGGGCATTGCATTATTACACTTTGGGGAACAGTGCAAAGCTTTTTATCCTCTTTAACTTCTTCGAGTAATCTTTGGGACACAGAGTAAAGCCGACACACACACCTGGAGTATTGTGTCCAGTTCTGGGCTCCTCAGTACAAGAGGGATGTGGAACTGCTGGAGAGAGTTCAGCGTAGGGCAACAAAGANCTGCACTGCCCTCTGCAGAGAGAATCTGCGCAGGCGAAGTGACAGTGTTGGAATCTGCAGTTCTAGGTGCACTTGATTTAGGCTGTAACACAGCGTTTCACTTCACTTTTAGCAGGGAGGGTGACAAATGTGCCGAACTGCTGTAAACTCCGCTCTGACTTAGATCCTGTGCTTTGCTTTTCAGGCACAATATCGAGTGTCTCACCATGGAGTCTGCCAATGATATTCTGGTCCCCTCTTTTGATGCAAGAAGGAAGCACTGTGTTTTCCAAGGTGACCTCTTACTGTTCAGCTGTGCCGGATCCCACCCAACCCACAGAAGAATCTGCCCCTGCAGAGACTATATTAAGGGGCAGGTTGCGCTTTGTAAAGACTGCCTATAGCAGCAGCAGAGCTGCTTTTGATTTGAGGACAACATGTAAGTAGTTTTGAGAGGAGCTACTTATTACTTCCTGCACTTTTGTCCAGGTTTTCCGCTGCAGGCAAAGCTATCATTGCTGGGCAGAAATATCTACTAAGAGAGGAGTTGGGATTCGTAACAAACAGCTAACTGATCTTTTTTCCTATGAGAACATTTGCAGTTTAACTCTTCAGATTCATTCATCTGTTTGCAAAAGAAACGAGTTTCAAGTTCTACAATGATTTGAAGATGACTGCACAGTATAGTTCGTAGAAAATTCCCAGACCCATCAAATGTCTGTGTTTTTGTTTGGGTGAAGTGTTTTCTATTTTTTTAATGAGTTAGGACATCCCCCATCAGGGCTAGCTACAGGACCTCAACTTCATTCCAGTAGAAAACTGATAAAAGGGTGCTTGAGGGCGGGCGTGCAGGGGAGGGAGGACTAACATTTTCTTCTAGGTGCACTGTTCTGGGTACTGCTTTAGCTTCAGTGGCTATGAAGTGGATTCCTTCAGCAGAACTTGGAATCACATGATAGCTCTGTACCCAGTTCTCGGGTTATCTGGGCCCAGTTCTTTTTTGTTTGTTGGCTTTCTTTTTTTGTTTTTATCTTTGTACAACGAAGTACTGTCGGCATCACAACTGCTGCATCAGAGCAGTCAAAAGAGAGAGTATCATGAGAGAGAGCGAGCAAATAGGCGGTTGCCAGCGCGTGACACATCATCTTGGTGACTCGATAAATGACTCGGGTTGTGGCAAAAGCTACAAAACCATCCTGCCATTTTGGAATGGACTTGTCCCAGTTTACTGGTCCCACTTAGAAAGTTATCCTTGGAATTTGCCCACGCTTCTGTTGTAGTCTGTCTACTAGAAATACTGTGTGAAGCAAAAAGTATTCAGCATCCTTGGAGCAATATTATCGTTAGAGCCTCAGTTTGCTACGGCTTCCAGTAGTTAAAGTGTTGCTGAATGACATAGAAAGGTTAAACTAAGCTAACTATAATTATTGTATGGTAGAAATGTAAAATGTCTTCATAACTAGCTAGGTTTTTAAAGAGAAACTTTTTCTGCAGAAAGGTAAGAGGAGACAAACAAGTGCTAAGAAAAGCATTGATCAATCTCGTGGGATCTTTGATTGTTTCTCTATTTTGGGGGGTTGTTTCTTTCTTTTTTTTCTTTTTATCAGGCACACCAGCTAGAGATTTAGAATAAAACGATTCAAGAGTTTGGAATTCAAATCAAACCTCAATTTTTTTAGAACAGCAAGTAAATCTTTTTTGAAAGGTGGTTTTGTGGTTGTTTTCAGCAGAAGCTGCCGTGCTTGCAGCACCACGTCTAGTGAGGCAGTTACACGGCGAGAAGGTTTGTGAGTAACAAGTCCGCGGTCTCTGTGGAAAGGTGGTCATGGGTGTGCAGGTTTACAAGCTGGACATGCTCTGACCATGCTGGAAAAAACCTGAAATAAGCGTGAAGGGTTCCTTCCATAAAGATTGACAGGCGTTACCAGGCAATAATGAAACACGCAGACAGTCTAAATTTTCCTTCCTTGGACAGATCTGGTTGGTTCAGAATTTTCTTGTAGGCAGCATTTACTACCTGTGTGTAACATGGATGTGTCTCTGGACCTCCCAAAGACCAAGCAAGGGAAATGCACTTTCATTGTGGACAAATTTTCGAGGCAGGAGAACAGAACAGTGTGTGTGTATGTGTGTTCAGAGTTTCCATTTAAAAGCCAAGGAATCGGGGTTTTCAAGATTTTTGTTGCCTGCCTCAGCATTGCTGCCAGTGTTAGCCTGTAACGCCCCGCGGCAGTGCTGCGGGCTGTCCTGAGCCGCTGTGGAGAACCCAGAATGGGCAAGTGAAAAGCAAGGTCACCAGTAACTGGAGTCTGATGATGATTGTGTTGTATTTTAGAGCATTTTCCAGAACCAGAACAGCTGGGCTCCATAATGAGAGAGAAACTTCTAGTATGAAAAGAAAACAAACACAAAACCAGTATGAAAATCCTTACTGTTTCCAGAGCTCAGCATTGGCTTCAGTCAGCACAATGTCATTTGCAGCAGTTTTAATGCCCTGGAAAAGCTGGGGGAGGAGGATTGGAAATGGGCCTGAGCAGGCGCAAGAACTCCGCTTGTATTTATAGAAAATATTCCCCAGATCCCTGTGACCATTTGTGTAACTGGAAAGTCCTGCCACCCAAACACATACCCTTACACCTGGTGCTGAGAGCAACGGCAACAGCAGGAGTTTCCTCAGCCTGTTCAGCCTGAGGTTCTTCAGGCAGGGATTTAGTTGGCAATGGTACCGCAGAATTACAGCGGAACCAAAAGGGTTGCGTGCGCGCGCTTACAGAACGCAGAGTCCCCAGGTTTTGGCGTCGTGTCATTCTTTGCTGTAAATACAGACTTGCCTGTTTCCCCGCACACGCGCTGTGTGTGTGAGCCACACGGCCCTCTGGTTTCACGTTGCCTCCAAACCTTTAAAGACGGGGCGAGTTTGGTATTTCTTACTCTAAGATTTTCTGGTGTCGTGCTCTGTTCAGCGCGAAGTTTGCCTCTACCAGAGCAGGGAGAGCCTGCGATGGGCTCTGCCTTTGCCCTGCTGCGGCCCGGTTTGCTTCTAGTCTGTTGAACTGAACTACCGCAAACTGGCAAAAACCAAACGGTGAACGCTGACGCCGCTTGTGCTTCGGGCAGGGACGGAACATCCAGACTGGCTTCAGGATCTGTGGGGTCTGAAGTTATTTTCACTCAAATCTGTAGAGAAGACTCATGAATCTTAAAGAAAAAAGAACCATGAGCTATGATTGGATGGGCCTCTGTTGTTAAATTTAAACTTTCTTATCAGAAGAATCACTGCTGTTAAGAAATAACAGTCTATATTTGGGTAAAAGGGGACACTGGTATGAGAGCTGTAAGCACACAGTGAGTGTTGCTCGCTGGTGTAGCGTCACTCAGCAGTGTCTGTTCCTACAGTGAGACTCCTACCACAGATAAGCACTCGGGCAGATCTGTGTGGGACTACTTAAAAGTTCAAACGGCTTAGTAAAATGTCTAACAAATACCCACATTTCAGAAGAGAGGGCAACCTCCTGTCCAAGCTCCGTAACTGTTTTCCTTCCTCATTAAAGAACAAAGGTTTAGTCCAGTTACCACCCTGTAACAGGGATATTGGAGATGGGACCGTGCTGCTGGTTTTCAGTCCGACAGGAAAGGTTGCGGCTTCCTTTACTCAGAAATCAGGTTTTTTGCATGACTTGTGTTTGAATCTATTGATCAGTGATTGGTGGGCAAAACAACATGTCAAAAGTTGAATCTAAAATCACTTTGCAGGCTTTTAAACATATCTGTCATATCTAGGCATTCTTTGTTTTACAATTTTGTATTTTTGTATGTGACCTAGTTTTTTTTCAAAAAAAAACCCTTGTTCCTACGAGATGAGAAAACTTGAGAGAAGCATTTACATATTTATTAAACTGAACATAAGAGGCTGCCTTTGAAAGGTAAAGTTGGTGAATACACACTGTTTAAAATGCCAATAAAAACCTCATTTATTTCATATATGCAAGTTGATTTGCACATGTATAAATCAAGTTTTGCTTTTTGCAGGTTCTGCTTAGTTTCTATGTTTCTTTTCGTAATTTATAGTCGCAGGTCTGTGTTTGCCTGTTTCTATCAGATTATGTTTCTCCTACAAATATTTAATGTTTATGTGCCTTTTTGTAATTTTCTTTGGGGTGTGGATGAGTGTTTTGCACATGGACACTGTCTGAACAAGTATAATGGAACACTAATGACACGTGACAGTAGTGCTCAGTGGCTCTACAGCTTCCCCATATGGTTTGTGAAGGTTTCTGTGGGGTGGAGAAACCTGCTCTAAACCCACGAGGGAAGCCTTAAGGAGGTAAAACTGACTTCAGTAATTCTTGCAAAGTGCTGCTTCTGCACAATAGCCTTCACTGAGTATCTGTAATCTGACATGAGAGCTCCTGCTGGGATGCGATGGGATGGCTGTTCAATGGGCAGAGAGCAAACTGGAGCCATTGTGCTCCCCAAGGAGACAAGGCAAACAGAAAGCCTCTAGAAACAGCCGTGCCCGATTCAGTCAGCAGGAAAACTGAAGATGAGCATCAGAACTCGTGAGTTGTTGGGTTGTCAGATAAAGACATCTGTACATCAAGTGCATGAGGTGATTCCTGGTGCTACTAGGAGAATGCAGTCCTTATGTAATACCTGAGTTTACAGTTCTCAGCGGGGAGGGACCTCTGGATATTCAGCTTATTGCAGCTGTTTTTAATGCTAGAGCTTCTCTGCAAGAAGAGGATTTTGCAAAATAGCTGCTGATCAGGTTTCAGCTGGCGATCATGGAACGGTGTTGGGGACAGAGGGAGGAGAGTGCACCTTCCCCTCTCAGCTCTGTTCCCACCTACTCTACTGGCTTCCACAACTTGCGTATTGACAAGCATTTGTCTGCCTCAGAATCCTGTTGGTATCAGGCATGAATCAGGTTGTTAGCTGGTGTCTTCTCTCCACCTGTCCTTTAAATTCGAGGCAATGTCCTTGGTTTATCCGTGATGGGGAAGACATGCCCTCCTGTCTTGAAATGAGTGGCCCGTCTAAATTACAGAGATGATTTACGAGTTGCAGCACTTTTCGCATAAACAAATTCCAAACTGCTTTCTCGGGTGTGTGTTTTGCTCAGAGTGCAATTTCATGACCAGATATTGCTAGTAAAATAAACCGAATTGGATGAATCAGGCTGGATACAATCTCATCCAAGTCTAATTAACTTTGTGACTCCCACTGGCTCCAGTGATAGCAGAACTCCTCCATTGTTTTTTCTTCAAGTTACAAAAGCAGCTCTCCCTTCTCAGTAACTCTGAAGCACTGTGTCTTGCAAGACAAAGACCAAACCCTCGCAGGTTGTATCATACACGTGTCAGCAGCCTGTTCTGCTGGCTGTTACAGCATCTGTGATCCCTGACTGAGCTCATGTTGCCTGTTACTAAGGTCTCAGTTGGAACCTGGTTAAATAGCTGTTCAGTCTGCAGTCAGAGGGGTGGGGTGTTTGTTGTTTGGGTTGTTAAAGACTGCCTCACAGTCTTTTTTTCCAGGGGTGCTAATGTTTTCCTTTGGCTATTTCTTTGTGATGTTGGCTTGCCCTACAGCCAGCTGCTCTGCCTTTAACTCTTTCCATTTGTACTTCTCCTTTGGTCCTGTTGGTTAAGGGCCTGCTGTGAAGTGGATGGAGTGATGCACTGATACATGTAGGCTTTCACTCAGGCTGAAAGGCCAGGGACAGACAGGGTCTTGCTGAGACAGGCTTTCATACTGTTGCTGTAAAGGTAACATCAAAACATACTGGTGTCCGGGCAGTGACTTAAATCTCATCTCTGTCTTTTTAAGCAGCTCTGTATGTTGTTTCTTTTAAATTAAGTTTATAATTTCTGAGTATTTAAGTGGAGTGCGTAAACAGCAGATCCCGTGTAAGACGTTTACTGTAGGAGCGTGGTCACAGTACTGGAGGCTGAGCCCCAGAATGCCTCAGCTGTGAGGCAGTGCTTGTGTTCTTTCTTCCAGGGAGAAATAACCAGGTGCCACCCTTGCCCAAGTGTCTTTGCTGTTGCAGGTGTCAGCCTTTACACACTTGAGCTGTATGGACAGACAGGGCTGTGTTTGACTGTAGCAGACCTTCCCAGCAGCACTAAGCCACGTGCCTAGCAAATGGGTAAATATAACCAGCTCCTCGGGGTTCCGATAAAACGAGTAATAACTCAATAATTGTACAGGCATGGAAGTGGCTTTGGGGAAGTCTGATTGTAACCGAGTAAGAAGCGCCCTTCCCTCTGCTGGGCAGAGTGGGGCAGCTGCTGTTTCACTAAGGTGGGCTGTGCCTGGGAGGTCTGTCACCATACACAGCAGCCTGCAGGACTTACATGTTGGGCTTGGTGATCTTAAAGGTCTCTTTCAACACAAGTTATTCTGTGTTTCTGTTGTGGACCCTGCTAGCCTCGTGTTCCACAGCAACGGTAACACGCAGCTGCTTCTCTGTGCGGAACACACCTCGGTGTTGCGCAGCCCTCGATCAGTGCCTCTGTGCTCTTGGCCAGCCACACAGGAGAGGCTCAGGGCTGCTGGAGCCAGCAGAGTCCTTGGCCCTAGGGAGAGCATGCAAGTGGCACTGTGGCATTTATTGGAGCCACCCAGGCACTGGCGGGGTGTGGTGTGTGCAGCCCACGCGGCCTCAGCCTCCAGCAGCTGCAAAGTAGTTTGAAGTATCAACTGGGTACCTGATAAATCAAGTTAAATTGCTGTCTGAAGGCAGTTAGTTTTAATAGGGTTATAACCAGAACTAATTTCTTACGTTCATTAACAGGTCGGTGACAGTGCGGTGACAGTGAAATGCGTTTTTAAGAAGCCCTGGCTTTGTTTTTTTGCAAAGGAATACAGCAGAGGAGGATGAAACGGTGTTTTTGCTGTAGGAAAAAGAGAGTAGACTTCCTGAGAAAAGTTACCCAGAAGATGCTGAGAGCTAAATTACAATATAAGGGAACATTTGCCAAGATAGTGAGAGCTGGAGGAGGCTATCTATCCCCCTCAGCTTTCTTGTGCTGGCTGCTGCAGGGAGACCCCAGGGAGCAATTTGGGGCAGCTCTTTGGTTTCTGATCTGAATAATCCCTGGGGGAGTCTCTCTTTGACCCAGGGGCTCCAAGTCTAATAATCCCTGTAGCACTGTAAATTAGAAAAAAAAACCCAAGTGAAATCTGTACAGACAGAAGATTGCTGCTTTCTGCAGACTGTGATGTGGAGTCAATGACAGTTTTTATACGGACATGAGAACTGCAAGGTCAGGCTGATACTCTGCGTGTTTGGTTTGAATTCTTTCCGAAAAGGTTGACGCTTTGTTTTATTTAAATGGTTGTGTTCCACTATATTACGTTCAAGCAGCTGGATTCAGAACGAACAGAACTCAGTGGTTCAAATCCTGTCAAGTTACTGGGGTTTAAGAGGATGGGATTTTTATTTTCTATGGTTTTGGTTTTTTTTAAGAGAGTAACTGTCTGTACTTTAATGGCATAGAACAATGCTTTGTTTTCACTGTTGTAGAGAAAAACTAGGGAGAACTTTATTTTTCAATAAACCTTTTTCTTGTGTGATTTGGATTGGTGATTGCTTTGTGCTTCAATGGGAAGTCCGTCAGCTGCTGTTTAGCCACAACTGCATTTGTGCCTCAGCCTTGCAATTCCACAGATGGGCACTTTGGCTGCTGGTCCCCTCTTCACAGGTAGAGTCACGGCATGAGCAGTCCCACCAACCCAGGTCTTGGCCACGTGAACAACAGGCAAGTATCTTTTTGCTCGATTTAAACTGAAGTTGGGTATTGGATAAAAATCAAGGTTTATTTTAGGAGGGCACTTGTGTCACACAATCGGTAGGAATTCTTAGTTTCCTAGAATGTCCAGCACACAATGAGGTCTCAGCAGCTGGTGCTGCAGAAGCCACCACCAGAGAGGTGCCCTGAACATCCCTCTGCCAAAGGTGTCAGAGATGGGAGTTCGTATCGTAGGGCAGTGGCTTGTGCATTCAGTGCCCTTGATGGGTGGCACAGTAAATCACTTTGGAGGTTGTAAATGGGTGTGTGGAGAGAAGCAGATGATGCACGTGTCCGCACAGTGTGGGCAAGTCACACAGATATCGCCGTGGAACACAGCCCCGTTTCCAGGCTGGCTGTGTGCTTTGTTTTTCTGACATATGGCCACATGTAAGTGAGAGATGTGAAGTCACAACAGTATTGGAGACAGTAACTCTCAACCTGGGATCCTGTTCTCTGTTCCTGGTTAACATCTGACAACAGTGGTGAGCAACCACATAAATAAAACTGTCAGACTGAAGTGGGAAGGTGAAATGGCTGCAGGCTGGGAGAAGGTTTGTGACTTAGAGCGGAGTGTCTAGGTGGCCAGTCTGTTCACCAGCCAGAATTAGAGAGTTCAGGGAATCATGGCTACGTGTGATGGTTTTTGCTGCAAATTGCTGATGGTGCTTCTGCGTGAGCCTTTTATTACTGTTCCAGTGAGGTGAAGGACATGACTATCCTTCACCAGTCACCCCTTTTGTGGGATTTCTTTGGCACACTTCACCTCAGACTGAAATGGGTGAAAGCTGTTTTGGTTCTGTGTCTTGCTGTTCATCATACCTCAGTTCCCAAATGTTCTCCAACATCAAAATGTGTTAGAGGAGGACACTGCTCATTCAGTGTCTTGTTCTGGTTATTTTTGGAAACATTTTCCTTCCTGTTTCATTCCCCTAATTACTGTTGGGCTTTGACATTATAAAGAGACAGCTGTAAAATGGGGAGCAGCTGGAGTCAGATGTGCTGCAGACACATAATGGAAAAACAATGTATGAAAACTGGAATAAAAACACACACACTGGGCAGCTGTGTTGGAAAGATCATTGAGGGAGCTTAACTACAAAATGCTTCAACTCTCACACACTTAGGCTGGGTTCACTCAAACTCCATCTGGTAGAGGCCACAGATGGAAGCATTTTGCTGGGACTGTGTGCTACTCTCACAGAGAGCCTCACCTCACCCCGACTCCTCAGCAGTTTAGCCCTTATCCTGCCTGTGTTTGTGTTTATGCTTGTTTCACTGTTTACAGAGATGGCACCGAACTGAAATCCTGGTGGTAAATATTCGTTGTCAGAAAACTGTTCTTTGCACCGAACAGGCTCCAGTGGTCTTGTGGCCCCTTGGCTCAAGGGTCTTCTCTCCAAGACAGCTGCTGCAGGACCTCAGAGGATCTGGCTGAAGGCTTCTGCCTTGTGCACATTGGTGAAGAGGGAACTTTAAAGTGAAGAAGTGCTGACAAAAGTGTTGAAACAGTAGCCCCACCTGCAAGGCCGATGTACCAGGTACACGCCCTTGGTGTTGCAGCACGGAACAGCTGTTAGCTGTTGCTTGGCGCTCTAAGGAATCGGTAGAACGGTGAAAGCTGCTGAAGCACTAGAGACCCTTCATACTCAACTTTAATTCCCTCCCCGCTTCCATAGGAGTGAGGAATCGATGCGATTTGACCAAGGTCACGCTGCAGGCTGGGATTCTGTGCAGGGTCTGCCCCAGTGACAGGAGGCTGCTGTTTCTTGTCACCTGGCCCTGTTAGCACAGGTCTCGCCTCCACTCCCTGCTCTGTGGTGATGGGGGACAATCCTATAAGCCCGCGTTGTGAAGAGGTGAGTTCAGAAGCAGCCGTGGGGTTGCTGACAGCATGGGATGATTCCTAGATAGCTGCTAAAGCTGCTGAGAAGAGCAGCCCCTGGGTGCAGGCCGTGGAGAGAACACACATTCAGCCTCCCTGCAGCTGAGGGTTTGTGGTGCTGCCTGTGCCAGTCCCTGCTGGACCTGCAGGCTGGGGTTCTGATGGGCTCTCACATGGTCCCAAGTATAAGTGCACTGGAGGCTGACCACACTGAACAGGTAAAATTCAAGACCTGTGCAGTGCTGCCTCAAATACTGATCCTGTGGCTGAAAGGAAAACACCAGCTCCCAAACGTGGGAGGGCTGGGAGAGGGAACTATCCCAGGGTTGCCTGCTATTTGATTTAATTACGCTCTGACTTGCATAACCTGGCCCCACGCTCCAGGCCGCAGGAATGTGTTTGTGTGCGCTAACCCTGCGTAGTTAGGGGCCTCCACGCGCAGCCACGTCTGGCGATCTGCTTTGTCACAGCACCGCTTGGCGGCAACGCTCCTCACACCGACAAATCACAGGTGCTGCGAGCGCAGTGAAACACTTCCCCGTGCGCAGCCTCTGGCTGAAGCATCTGCAAAAGATCATCTCTGGACAAGGAACTTAACCACTTCCTAATCTTCGGTGCCGCAGTAACAGACTGCTGCTGCTGTGGCCCTCAATACTCCATCCCCGCGGACTTTGGAAGAAGAGATGGAGGGAAGACATTTCCCGAGTGTACATGTCGCTGTCTAGGAGAACTGGAGTTGGGGAACACAGAGAGCTGCTTTGTGTGTTACTGAGGTTTAGTAATTGTCTTGTGGCAATTGTCTGCCTGGCTCACAATCAAAAAGATGGCAAAAACAGCCCTGTTTTTTCAACGCAGAGTGCAAACGGTGGTGTTAGCAGTGAGGAACTCTGTGGTGCAGTCCCAGGTGCAGGTGTAGCTAGAGCTGTATTTGCTTAGGGCTAAGAGGCTTCTTGCCTGGGGTCTTTGATTCAGGTCTGTTTCTGAGGTATGATTTTCAACTTCTTTTGAGGCTTCATTTTTCCACCATAGCTGGATTAATGTTTACCTACAGTTTACTTAATAGTGCGAGAGGTGAAAAGGGACTAAATGAACAAGGGCTGTAAATGTGGCCATTTATTCAGGATTCTGCATTCAAAAAAAAGTCTGGCTTTTAGCTGTAAGAGGGATAATTCCAGTTGCCAAAATTACAAGACACCTCGTGCCTACCTGGTGCATGCAGGGCATGGCTGGCGACTCAGAACCGCAGCTGGTGTACTCCTTACTGTGACAGGTTTGGATAGCTTCCTTTTCTGCTGAACAGTGGGGCCAAATTCAAAGCATCTGCTCAGATTCGCAGTCCCTTCAGGGATTAATTTGCAATTCTGAGTTTGGCTGGACTTTAATAAGTGTCAGTTTGCAGTCTCTGTCCTGGCCAGTGCTGTTCCTTGTTTGAACACCGAGCGCCTTCCCTGTGTCCTGTGCACAACAATGAGGATCTGGCAGTGCTGACAAACTTCTGTGGCCTCTGATCACCAAGCACAGTATTACATTGGCTAGTGCCAAGTTTCATTCGCTTAGCCCTGAGCTTTTGAGCTATTTAAGCTTTTCTAAAGTCCTCCTTCACTTTGCTTAGCTGGAAGCACACGTTATAATTAGAAGAATCAACTGGCAGCAGTATTTCATACAGAAAACGAACTTAGACCCGTTACCTGTGGGGGCAGCTGGCTAGGGCAGTGTCTCAGTGACCTGGACGTGCAGTTAGTTTTGTTCCTGTTGTCGTGTGCCACGCCAAGTCTCCTAGCTGCTAGCTGGCTTCATCAGCAGGTGTTTACTTCTGAGTATCATTTCCTGGTCTTTTTCCTTACAAATACCACAAGGATTTCAATTCTTTTCAGGTATTTACCTGCTCATATCAGCAATACTTTGAGGCACCTGTGGGTACTCAAAATGTTTCTGCAATTGGTTTAAAAAAAAATAAGAAGTAGCATTAACCATGTCTCCTTTTCAAAGGCTGCACAGCTGGAGTCTGTACTTGGTACCTCTTCTAAGAATCATTCCAGAGTTCCAGGAAGAAGTATGAAACTTCATTTACTCAGTGTCTGACTTTGTTTCACATGGGAATGCATCTGTGTAGTCCTGTGTGCCTGCGTACACTTAGCTTTCAACAGAATTACTTACTGTTTGAGCTGGGTGCTGGTGTGAACGTCCTACATAGTTCTAACAGTCCGAGACTTCTGTATTGCTAAGGTTACAGCAGGAGTTAGGTATCTTGCCATGAGCAGCTCCACCTTCCTGCTTACCTTCTGGAGCACTTGGCCCTGGCCTCTGCTGCAAACAGGCTGCACCAGTGCCTGGCCCTGCGGAGCAGCACCTTAAAATGACACTTGGGAACTACTGATTTTTTTTTCTCCAGTGCTGCGACTGGAGAAGTAATAAAGCCTCTGGAGAGGCAGAAAAGGGTAAAAAACAGTTCTAGTAAAGCTTAACAATGCCACGAAACATCTAACAGGGTCATGTTCAGGCACTGGTTCTGTGATTTTGATGCTGAAGATGCTTGACAAAAGCTGGATATTCCTGTTTCAGGCAGAACAGTGCCACCTTTCCAATGTCTTGCCCCTGCTATGGGCACTGCCAGGTCACTGAAACCTTTGGGTGGTCTCTTTCTGCACCTGTCATCTGGAGTTGGCTTTTACTAAAGGTCTTTAAGGATCTGGCTGACAACTTGCTAAGTGATGTATGATGGGAAATACAGTTTTAGCATCACAAGATGCCCACAAAAAAAATCCCTGTTGTCACTGTACATCAATCACAGGACAGTCTAACTGTACACCTACTCTGTTGTTCTTGTTGGCTACTCACCATGCTCCAACTCGACAGTGGAGTGACTATATTTTATCCACCTGTGACAAACAACAGTACTGGTTCTGTGTTGTGAAAACCAACCTGGAACATACAAAATAAAGAGAAGATGGGTATAGCCAGAGAATCCGATTTAATAGGCTGCTATACAGGAAGACTTTGTTCTATGATACATTCTGGAAATCGTTTTCAAATGTTACGTACAGATACCGTATAAAATAGAGACCAGTTTTATTCATTATACATCAAGACTCTGAGAATTGAACCTGCCATTAAGTAATATATAAGATGTGTGATGGAAGGTGAGCAACACTTTTACAGAACAATCTAAGTCTAATAAATAGATCTGTATCTCACCACCAGATTGAGCCACTGCTGCACCATCACCGGACTACAGAGCGGCCCCAATGTCATACACACAGGTAGGTCTGCGCATAGAACAACACAAGTTGAGAATCCCATCCCTCTAGCAGCTCCTCTTCCTTGCGTGACTGTTGGCTTTGGTCTGTACAGTAACACTGTGTGTGTGCTTGTTTGGTCCATGCAAAGCTATGAACAGTGTCTCCTTAAAAAAAATAGACTTTAAATTGCAGAGGTATAGTTTCAGTTAATTTAGGATTAAAATGAAGTCTCTCTCTGATCACAGAAAGGTTTGCACCTGCTCTTTCTGTGCCTCTATTTGAATGGAGGGGAGGAAGTAACTACTGAAGTGTTGTAGGCAACACAGCTCTCGTGTCCAGACTCTACATAGGATACTCTGTTAGCTGAAGAGGTTACCAGGATTGTCCTCCTGTTACAGCATGTGTTTGGGGAAAATACAGGCCAGAGAAATTAAGAAAGAACCCAAGATCTGAAACCAGCACTTCTTTACCCACAGGCTTACCACACCATTAACACTTTCACTCTGGAATATACAACATAGCAGCTGGGTTAAAACTGCAAACTGCATGTTTTCTATTGTCACAGGAATCAATAGCAGACTCGAAAAGAAAAAGATGCTGCTGTTTGGCTGAACTGCAAGCAGTGCGCACGTACGCCAGTTTTACAGAGAGATTTCCCATTAAAACTAACTTCAACAAAAACAGACCACGGGAAACAAACTCCATATTTAGTAAAATACCATTGGCACCACTTGCCAAAACATACGACGCTGTAGTCTGACAGTCCTGACAGAGGAGAGGGGTGGTCTTCACTCAAACATTTCGTAATGGCGCGTTTGCCTTACGCGGGGCACCATGTCGATGAGCAGCCTGCGGAGAGGAAAGCACAGGGGTGATGCAGACACACGCGACAGCCCTGCGACTGGGTGTTCTGTTCGCTTATGAACACGGAGCTATTTTATAAATCAAAAGGAAATGAAACCTTATCTTGCTTTCTCCTCATCAGAATTACTTCTAGCCCAGAGGGAAAGGAAAACAAGCTGGATGGAGAGGGGCTCTCTGTTAGGAAGCTTTGAGGCTGCACAGGAACAGCAGGACAGCAGTAGCTGCTTTTGGTTGGAGAAGCCACAGGGGGATTAGTGGAACAAGGACTGTTTTAACAACCTGTTTCACACCAGGCTGCTGCTGGAAGAAGATGCCCAACAGGAGAGAAGAACAGCAGTAGTTTTACAAACCGTAAAACCCATAGAACAGAATTTGGTTTTATCCACCATTATCCCTCACGGTGTCTCAGTGACACAACGGCTGACCGATGCCGCAGGTGTAGCCTGACTTTGAGTGGCTGTACAAAACCTCTCTGATGGTGTTCAGTATGTTTAAGTAAACACTTTTGTGAGGATTTACCTCCGCACTTTTCTAGAGCAGCTAATTTTACAATGGAAATAGCAATTGTAGAAATGTTTCCAAGAATAGTATTCCTCATTAAAATGTTAATTTAATTTTCTAGGTTAAAGAAACTCCCCCCCAGCATCCAGCCAAGGGCTGCTGCTCAGCAGGCATCTTCCCAGTTTACCAGGGTGCTACATCTCCCTCTTTCTATTGTGGCAGAAAGTGGAACAAAAGGCAAAGCTCCTGGATTCCATGCAGCCAGGGGAAATCATGACAGCAGTGACGTGCACGGCAGACCTTCATTGGATTTTATTCTATTTCTGGTGTTGCAAACCAGGAAAGTATCTCAGAAATAGATGAAATAGAAAGAGCAACAGAAACAACATCTGAAACACGACTGGCTAGCCTTCAGCTCAGAAAGCGCTATAGACCAGGATGGAAATCGCTGTCAAGGTCGCTCTTTAAACCTGGGCACCTTACCTTTACCTGCAGTTTCTCTGGAAAAAGCAGTGCTTAGAAATAGGTCATTGAAGCAGCAGAGTGGTTTTCCTCCAGAGTTATGGTTCTTTTTCAAATATTTCAAAGCATTATTTCTGAATTCAGGTATACAAAAGTCTTCTAAAAATTATTCTGGTGTGTTTAAGTCCCGAGTTCTTTCCAACTGATGTGAGACACAGTCTTTTATCCCTTTCCACACACTGTGCATCAGTACTGCAATACATTCCAGTGCCTGAGCTTACGTAAGTTCTGTAAGCCTCTGAGAACTGTGGTTGATTACATTAAGCAGACAGCCCATCTGCTGAGCATGCTGAAACACCTGCCTGCAGGAAATACTCACTTGATTCCATAGGCAGATATTGTAAGTCCAATTAGAACTCCTATACTGCCATCCAGGTACCAGACAGAAGAATTGTGTTTAAAGACTTCTGCGCTAAGAAGGATGGAAAATCCCATGATTCCACCTACAAGAGAGTTGAAACCTAGGAGGAGGGGAAAAGTTAATTAGAAGAAGCAGCAAATCTCAAGGAACTTGCTTTAGCCCTCTCACCTATGAAGGGAGACACACTATTATGACAGTGGTGCCAGCACAGAGGAGCACCGACCCTTGGGAGAGGTTACACAGTGGCACCTGTATGCTCTTGCACCTCCCATTAAGGAGGAGGCAGTGCATTCCTGTGGTTAGCCAGAGGTCTTTGCCACACTTCACTTCAGCAAGTCAAACACTAAATAGATGGTGTCTGATCAGCAGTCAAGAACTCTTATCACTTTTCCTGGCTGACACAAATAATCTCGTGTTCATTCCTCTGTACAGTGTGTCTTGACTTGCTCAGTACTGATACCTTTCACTCTCTGTTTAGTTCCAAGTCCCAGTTCTAGCTGCTATTTATTTCCTAGGGCTTTCCCCTCTTGATGTGAATTTTCCAAACATCACAATCCCTTCAAAACACTGGACTTGCTCCACACCGACAGTTAAGGGCTTGTCTCTTGTAGCTGACCATCGTGAGCTGTAGAAGAACAGCTGGCTGGCTGCAGCCCTGAGGAGAACTGCCACAGCCCAGTAAATGTCCAAAGAACCTCTTCATATTGTATGCACGTACCACTGCTGCACGTGCAACACACCACTGGAATGGCAAAGCCCACCTTGGGAAGTACCCAAAGGCTCTGGCTTTCTCTGAAAAGGAGCAAACTGGAGTCCAGTACACCCAAGGCGCTCACGTAACGGAAAATGGGTTTGCACAGCAACATTTCATAGGCCTTCTCTTGAAGCTTTTTACTGTATTTCACATATTGATTTATGTGTATTTATCGCTGTAGCATACAGTGGCAAACACTGCTGACTGCATCAGGGAAGACACAGAGGATAATCCTGAGCATATCTTCCATTTGTGATGTAGACATATCACAGGAGCTTCCCATCTACTACTCACAATTCTTACATACAGCCTTACTCCTCAGAATCTCCTTTGACTCAGACCTCTCACAGCTAGTCTGTACTAAATGAAGTTAAATCTTTCTGAAAGACGTAGCTAAAATGTGCCAGGTATCCCTAGAGCTGAAATGCTCGTATAGACCATCAACACTTTGATAAAGGTTCACCAGATCCCTGTCAGTAGGTTCTTAAAGGCAAAGGAAACCCTGGCGCAGAAAAGTGCACGTTACATAGGAAACCTGAGGCAGAACAAGGCTTACAAAGGCTTCAGGCTTCCAGCCCTGCAAAGAAGGAGGGGACTCGGGGGTTTTGGAGGCGGTGGCAGTGCATTCCACCGTTGGTGTCACAGCCACTGCATATAAATGCCTGGTGACTGCATGAATTACGTGATGAAACCAATCCAGGCATAATTACTGTGTCAGCACTCTTGTCTGGAAAAATCCTGATCCTTTTTTATTCCCAGGCGATATAACTGACACTGCTAATACATGTCAATGAAATATATATTGTGTGTCTATTAAGTGTAATTTAATTGACTATAAATGTACACCAGTGTTACTTCCCCTGCTCCTGCTGAACTCGGAACCCATTGGCACGACATGCAAAAGGCAGGAATGATAAATTGCCTTGTCTTGCCATTATTGGCTCATAGTTCCAATGATCCCAAAAGCAAACCAGGAAAGTATCTCAGAAATAGATGAAATAGAAAGAGCAACAGAAACAACATCTGAAACACGACTGGCTAGCCTTCAGCTCAGAAAGCGCTATAGACCAGGATGGAAATCGCTGTCAAGGTCGCTCTTTAAACCTGGGCACCTTACCTTTACCTGGAAATAATTTTCTCTTCCTGCCTGTCATTCAGTCACAGAATTATTGAGGCTGGAAAAGACCTCCAAGATCATCAAGCCCAGCCTGTGACCTAGCATCACCACACTGGCTAGACAACGGCACTAAGTGCCACATCCAGTCTTTTCTTAAACACCTCCAGAGATGGTGACTCTAACACCTCCCTGTGCAGTCCATTCCCATGCCTGATCACCCTTTCTGCGAGGAACTGCTTCCTCATGCCAGAGCTTTCTCTGCTGGCATTGCAGAAAGTTGTGTGGTGGCTGCAGGTATTAACCTGGACACTGTGTTCTGTGCCAGCACAGGAGAAAAACAGGTGGCTAAAGCTGGGAAGGAAAGAGGTAACTAAAACCTTCAGCAAAGTTGGCTGCCGTCACCCAACTGTCAAGTATCTGAATTCATCCTCTGAAATGTTACAAAAAGCAACACAGGAAATGGTTGGTTTCATTAGCCAAAAGGCCAGGAGCTTCTGCTACAAACAAATTATTCAAATAACATTTTGCCTTACTAGGATTCATACTTCTAGGCTTTCATGAGATAGTGTGGTCCAGCCCTACTCTAAAACACTATATTTTAAAAAATCATTAACGGACCTTGACATGTATGGGAGAGAATTTGCTGTTTTGAAAAGAAACCTATTTTTCAGGAAGGAAAATATATCTGCTTGTTACTCAAAACAGCTTGCTGGGCCGCAGCCAGAGATCGCAGGAGGTAAATTACCAGGAAACAGAAAACACTAAAGAAAGATATGCAGGGGAGTGCTAAATCTGTCTCAGCTGCTGCATCGCATTGTCTCTTCCTGATTGTTAATAAATCCAGTGTATATGCAAATAGATCTTGTGAAAGAAGATATTTAACCACGCATGGTAAGATCAGCCTCCTACATTTTCTAAAGCAGTACTGAAGGAGAGAAAAAACCCAGTCTGAGGTAACTGTATATTTTAGCCCAAATTTTTTTAATCAAAGAACAAGCAGTCTCCAGCTCAGAAGCAATATAATTAGCTCGAGGATGTAATTATGAGGGAAGAGATGGCTGCATCAGACCAGCTCAGCGCTAGAGTTATTTGGGAACGTTTCAGCTAGTATTTTGTCTGAAAAGGCTGCTGTGTTTCAAAAACAAGCTGCATTTTTTCAAGGGAGGGTTAATGGGTTTTGCCTGCCTGGACAGTTCTGAAATGGCCATCATGGCCCACCTGCACTCTGACAGCAAAGAGGTCAGACTCGCTGCTCTGTAGTTCTCACAATCCTTTCTGCAGTTTGAAGATCTTTTTGACTCAAAATGCCTGCAGTGGGAGAGCCTATAGTAAAGACTCATGGAACAGCAAGGTCTGAGAGGAGAGAATCACAAACACAGGGAGGCAGCAGCTTAGCTGTAACCCCCACACAGCTGTTTTGATTCCATTTTTGCTCGTTGCATATTTAAAATGTAAATACTCATGAAGTATTTATATAAGTGGGATGATATAAAATATAAATACTCATGTTATCACGTCACCCCAAAAATATCGTATGTTTAAATTACTCTAAAAAAAGCAATGGTACGTGTCTCTAGAGTAAGCTGAAAATTGAGTTTCCTTAAATTGAAATCTCCAGCAATTTATGCACCATCATCCATGAATCATTAACACCCTACTGTTTACATTTACAGAATATTTCTAACTCTCCTGTCCTTGCAGATATAAATGGGTAGAGATTTGTAGGGTGCTGTGAGATCTCTACTATCACCGTGACCTCGCTTGTAGATCTGCACTGCCTTCTGAAGACTCACAAGCCTGAGCCTCATCAGGAAGAGGTGTGTCTGCACCTACTTTAAAACACTCATTCAAACCTACTGCCTTTGCAGCCCACCACACTCTGGTGATACCTGCCTGAGCCAACAGAGCAGCGGCAGTGAGGTCGTCTACAAATACAGTGGATGAGATTCACCTCGTGCCGAGTTCTGACAGGGCTGGAGGAGCACAGGGCAGTGGGAAGGCAAAGGCTTTGTTTTTCACAACAGACCTACTGAGCAGCAGGAAAAGCACTGTGGTGGCAAATCAAATCTTCAGGGTAGTGTGACTCTTGCTCAAGGCAAGGAGGTGTTTTCTGCGACAGACATGCTTAGTTTGAGCTGTGGGGATGACTGTTTACCAGGCCTAGGCAGTGAGGACAGATAGGACTTAACCACAGTTATATAAATTGGTGTCATACCCTCCCTCTGTAATCTAACCTCTGGCTCATACACAATTTATCATATGCTTCACCTCTACCTTCCTGCCTCCTATCCACACACTAACTGTTTGACTTCCTCCAGACACACCTGTGTAAGAGGCTAACGACACTACAGACTGTTCTGGGGTTTGGGCTCTGTTTCCACTTCCCAGTAGCCTTCTTACTATTTCACAGGTGCCCTCATGTTGGGGCCACTCATATCCTCTGTCTACAACATTCCCCAGAAAAGGCTACAAAGACAACAAGATCAACTTCACACTCACCATCAGTTATCAGTGCTCTGCTTGTAAGGACCTTTCCCAGCATAAATTTTATTACTGCCAGGGCAGTGCAAAGGATTCCACTTAAAACAGAGACACTATAGAGAAAATCATCCTGAAAGAGAAGACATCAGGCATTAGTCTGTGATCCAGTCCTGCCCCACATATTAAATGACAAACAGTACTAGTTTCTCTGCAATCGTTTGTGCCGCCGTCGCGTACAAGAACAAGGTTTCCTGAGTTATGACTTGTACAGCAGCCGGTGCTTATTTGGCCCACACTGCTGTCTGCAACTGCTTTTGCAAACGTAATCAATGACGGTTCCAAGCACCAGATTTTGGATTGACCCAGACTCCTCAGAATTAGGAGGTTACATACCTGCAGGGCTGACTGCAGATTGCCTAATGCAGTTGATAGTGAAGCCCCCACATACAGGATAGAAAGGCTTGAGAGTAGATTCCCATGTACCAGACCTCTCTTGATTTTTGGTGTGAGAAAATTCTGCACTTGCTTTGGGTTTGTTCGGTTTCCTTATTTTCAGGAAGAGTCTGGTCCAAGCTATACCCATAACAGTTTTGCTATTGATGAGCAAAGTCAGGTATAGCTCTTTCTTAGAAAAAAGGTTTTCCATAGACTTTCATTTCCCAGCTACAGAAATACCTACACTACCCTACTTGAATGTCTAACAGACTCCCGAGGCTCCCTCAGCAAAAAGCTGCCTGTCTGTGGATGGCAAATAATTAATTGCTGTTTAATGAACAGTCTCTAAAAGGTCATCTGCAGCCACCTACCTCTTTCTGCTACGTTGTGTTTGGTTGGGGTGGGAGGAAACACTGGTGGGCACTGAAACACCAGCACTGCTACGGAGTGCCTGAAGGGAGAGCCTGTGCCTCCTCCCCTTGGGGAACATCAGCCCCAGGCTATGCAGAAAACTCAAGCAAGCTCTTAGCATGGTGCCTGCCATCTAAGCACACAGCTCTGAAATACATTAATTTATTTCTCTTACTAGAAGCTTTCAGTTAAGGTCCAACATCAATACAAATAAAGAAAACGGCAACTCCTTTTTTAAAACCTTTATTTTCTACCTGCAGGTCTAAATGGGCCAGTGCCATTGGGACCCTGCTACTGACTGAAACGCTGGCACAATTCCCCACTCATAGTAAACACTGTCAGGATGATTCATCATCAGCTCCAGCCACTTTCATTATTTTAGCAGCAATTTAAAAACCAAAAGAAGTAAAGAAGTGCTTTTGGAAGCTGCTTAGGAACATCCTGGGAATTGGATTACTGGTATAATGTGCTCCCATCCACCAATCCATCAATCAATCAGTATTTTTATACAATTTTTATGCCCTGTAATTTTAAAAGTCTACTTCATTGACTCTCAGTCATGAGCTCATTCTCCCTAGTCCTGATACAATCATGAATATTAAGACAAAATACACAAATTGTAAAACAGAAGCAGTGAGAAGACAGAACTTAAGCACTGGCTAGAGGTAGGATAACAAGTATTTGTAAAATTATACTGGAAAATACCCAGACAGTTCTGGAGTGCTAGGGAAGGACTGGGAATATCTCCTGCTCTAGGCCTAGCAAGAAATGTTGGGAGCTTTCGGAACACCTGAAACGACAGTAAGCTTTACAAAAACACTTCAAATTTGAGACTCTTGTCAAACTAGTACCTTTAAATTTTGTGCATCTATTTGTCGTGCCCAGAGACTTAATTTGGATAGCTGCCCAAACTCTGATTAGTGTTGAGATTTTAATTTAACCTCATGCAAAATTTTATTAGATATTTTTACCTGATATGGAATATACAGCCTGTGCATGAGGAGTGTGCAAACTGGATGTGCTCTAAGCCACGGCACCAGCCCCAGCTCTTCACAGGCAACATCTGTTAGGCAAGTGCACGATGGAGTGGTCAGCCATACTCCATCAAGCTTGCCAGTGCTCCATGACCACACGGGATCTCGTCTCATCATCACTTTGCAGGCTCTCCAAACACTGACTGATGGCTCCCAGACATCCCTACCTCTTGCCTTCATCTTCACAGCGTCCCCCATGACGCAAAGCACAACCCATGTCATTAGCACAGAACTGGATGTTGTAGACCCGGTGGAGGTAACAGCAACTTCCATTGGTATCAAAAGTTATGTTAGTGTTGGCCCAAGGCTGCTGAACTGCCGTTTTCCTACACCTGTGAAATTCTTGGAGATAGAATTTGCTAATAATTACAAATTCACATAGTTCTGTAAAAACTATGAATCTCAATACAAGTTATTGATAGAAATGTTTAGGAGTCCAGGTGTTACTTCAGAACACTGTAACCATTCTGCCCTATTCCCTTTGTTAAACAAAGTGCAAGGTTTCATCCTCTGCATGGTCTGTTATTCTGAGCTTTGCAGTACATTCAAAGGTGTCTTCCACTTGTTCCACCTATGTAGCTGTGATCAGAATTAGTCTATTTTCCTGGAACCCAAGAATGACCAAGAGGTCATACTGGCTTCAGAATCTACTCATACAGTGCCTTAATGAACAGCAATTTTATAGGGATTCAGGAGTTAGAAATTCTTCACAAGTTTGGTGGTTTTTTCAGTGGATCACAGAGGACAAGCTCATTTTGTCTCTAATACTAATCCAATAACCAGTGACCAAAGCTCCTTTGTTAGCACAGTGAATAGAGAAATGGAAGACATTCAAGATCCTGCTCTTGATGCAAATGCCTCGGCAGTTTCTTGCTTTATACTGCACCAAACAGATTTTCAGAAGACAATGCTCCTTTTTAAACCCCGAAATCTAAACAGCATCTAACACCGCCGTCTCCGGTTGTCTGCAGCTTTTCCAAGAGCCACGCGGAGGCGGCAGATACCTCAGGAACCGAGCTACCAGTCTTGAAAACAAAACCGAAGGAAAAAAATCTTTTCAATTCACTTTCCTCAGTGCCTTGCAGTCTGGGCGGTACACAAGACCTGGAAGAAGACTCAGGTTATCTGCTGCTAACGAGAAGGGTCTCCAGCTGTAAGAAGAGAGCAGCCCAAGACACACAGTGAAGCCCCGCAGCATGGACAACCCTCTGCACACTGCCTGAGCAAATGAGGCAGTGACAGGACAGCTCAAAATGCTGCCTCGGTGCTAACCTGGCTGCAGAACATTTCAGACAGTGGCAAGCTGCTCTGGCATGCCATGAGTCAGGAGATCACGGTGGGAAGCACCTGCCAAGAGAGGTTCCATACATCACAGCATAACCGCTGCTAAGCACCTGGGCTGGAGCTGGGGTCTCACCAATGTGGCCAGCTAACTGTACACACAACTGAGACAGTTTGCTGTGGTACTGTGGGCTCCAAAGAGTTAAACACGTCATACTGTGGCTGTGAAATGATTCCCATTAAACTAACCCATCCTTTGCAGAAAAGAAGAAAAGACAAGCCATAATGGAGATCTAAATTAATAAAATAAGTCTGGCCATCTGGCACCATCTCCCTCCGGATCCTCCCGCAGCCTTGCCCTCTCCATACCCCTTGCCTTCCCATCTGACAGTCATTACCAGCACGCAGCACATCTTGCCGGGCTCACCGTACACGTCCTCCGTGTTACTTTAATTATAGCAGCAGCAAATTGTGACAGATGATCAAAATTTAAATTCTGATCATTTCCATATGAGAAAGGCTTCTCAGCATGGTAAATAAAGCTCTTTCCTTTTCAATTTCTTGTCATTGTATTCCGTCATTACTACTGCACTGTATGTGAGGACACCTATCTCTTACTAGATGGCTTCATGTATAAACCAGCACCGTCTGTAAGGCAAGGTGCCCGTCCTGGACTGCATCTCAGTGCGCAGCACTCTACTAGCTACTGTGTCCCTGTTTGAGATTTATGCAGTATTTTATGCTGTGACAGTTTCCCAAAGGCAAGCTTTTCTAGGATGGTCTTTTCTTGGTCCTAGGAACAGAATAACAGAAGTCAGCAGGCAGATTTCCTCCACTTTATCCAGACTTCTTGTCCCCAGCTGAGAAGAGGGGCCTTAAAATATGTGACAACACTTCCATCCTCGCTTTCAAGGACTTCACCAAAAGCAGCAGTAATCGTTTGGATTAAGGAAAATTTGTTGATGATGATGACTTTGATCTCTTTCTGAATCTATTGTAGAAGTCAAAAAAAGAGCCATGGGGGATGCCTCGGTGCTTGGCTCATTAGGTGAAGATATTTTAACCCAATTCCCAGCCTAGTAACTACATTTCAGCTGACTCGTGCTCCTAACCTTTTCCTAGAATGCATCTCACTAATTATGACACTAAAAATTTGCCCTGATGTCCTACTTTATTCCTACCAACTCTCCTCCACTCCCACCACCTCCCCCTCTGGGATATGAAAATGTTCTGATTTTACCTGAAATGTAACAGTGCTGAGTAAAAGGTATTTATCAGTATGGCAGGAAGAAGTATGTCCAGGGTTCCTCCCCAGTGGTTGACACATAAAACACTATGGTTAAAATCCGTATGTGATCTGCCTATCCAGCCTTCCTTGGCTGCTCACTCTAGTATGATGCCCAAACAAGCTTCTCCCAGCCCCCAAACAGCTGACAGTTTCTTTCTACTCTCCTGCCTTTTCCTTAGCTTCCTCTGGGAACCAGCCAAAGGCTCCTCCCCACTCCTGCAGGAGCTGGAAATTACTGGTACCTGTTTCATGCCATTTTTCCCCATCCTGCACAAATCTCATGGTTTTCTATCTCTCTTCTGCTAAGCTTTGCTCATCTTGGCCGCAGAGGTAGGGACACATTTCTGGAACACCACAGAAGCTGTTGGCAGGAGTGATGTTATGGCTAGTCCAAACTGAGCTGAGTTTGTGTTGTTAAACATTCATTCTGCCCAGCTCTGCAACTCACCAGCTGTCTCACAGGTCCCAACAGTGACCTTTCTTGATGAACAGTCACCCCTGTCTCCAGCTCCTGCTATGACCCTGCTCCCCATCCCTACCTTCACACTCCTTCCACTGTCTCCTGCTCTTCCAGGTCCCAGTAGAACTGATTTCCCTCCTCTTCCCCTGAAGGATTCTATTTATACAGATAGTAGCAGAGAAATTTCTAATACAAACACGTTTCTAAAAAGGTCCAAATCTCCATCTTATTTTCTCCCAAGTAATAAATAAAATAAAGTTTATGCAATCACAGTCTAGAGGGAGCTTCTGGGAAGCTGGAGGGTCTCTCTCACCAGCTAACTTCAAAAGAGACAAGAGTTCTAATTGCACTTCACTGTCACACACCAAACTGAGAGCCCAGTGTCTGACTCAAGTAGCAGAGTCTCTTCACAGGGAGATATAAAGATCTATTATTAGTGCAAAGAAAAAAAAAATAACCTTATAAATGTTTAAACGTGTATCTTTGGTGCTGAAGTGCTGCGACAAAGCAATTTCACAGCACAGAAACCTTCTTCTAGAAACAGATAACAAGACAGGGAGCACCAAATGCCGTGGCATAGGCACAACAGCTGGGAACCGAGGGGCTGTGAACTCCAGAGAACTCTTTTAGGTGACCTCAGGACTTCTGCAAAGAGTCTGCTTCAAACTCTGAAACCAGCCACTCATACCTCAACATTCATCTACATTGGTTTAGCATCAAATAGCTAAAAAAAGTGGTGCCGGTCAACCCTCGGAAGAGTCTCTCGAGTGACACTGCCATTTGCCAACTGGTCAGGGACTTACCCTTCCAAGCAGCCATTAGCTGCCAGCTTTTATTTCTTATCATCATGTGGTGAAGTCTGACAAAAAGACTTTCCAGCCGTCACCAGAACCAAGAGTGAGGTTCATGTGTTTCTCTTAACCCTGGCTTACTGGCTAGTTCAAGTATCCACAACATTCTTACCAACCTGTAAGAAGCACATGTATTTTAGAGTAATTGTTTAGGGCCAAACACCAAACCAGAATAAAGGGTAACAATAACAAAAGACAGCCCTACTGCAAAGTTAATGTAGACAGGACTTGGATTTGAAAGGGAATGCAATAAATTATATATATATATATATATATATGAGAAATTAGAAATGCGTAGGGATGTTTGCATAGGGGCGTTTTTATAAATTATCACGAGTATTATTTGCCAAATTGCTAGTGACCTATCATTCAAAAGTTGACATCATTAAATATATTTATGATCTCTTTGCTATACAAGATTAAATAAATGAGAACTCATAAAGCTACACTGTGCCACTCAGCTTCCCAGTTCAGCTGTGATCAATAGCATGTGACAGACTTACACGTTGCCTAATCTTTCAAGTAATTTAATTTCTAAAGCACTGGAGGTGCCACATCAGATGTGCAGTGGGTTTTTGGTGCCCAAACTCAAGCACGTTTTTCCTTCTTTGTTCTGCAGGAAATGTCAGAAATAAGGTATGATGCTGGCTTGCTCCTACAAAAAAGTGTCCTTTGCCATACTAATGAGGACAAATGCCAAGCTGCATTGACATTACATGTGTTACACTACTACCTAGGGAAATGCAAGCAGTAACTGAATACTAAATGGATATTGATTTACAACCCCAGGTGAAATTAAAACAGTCATTCTCAGTGTGGCTGGGTTCAGCTTTTTTTAACCCTTTTAATAAACAAGAAAAGGTTTGAAAATTCTTTGTGGCAACAGACAAGATAAAATACACCACTTAAATTACATTTATACTATGTAATTAGCTTGGAAAGGGTAACCCTTCTATGACTCCATGAAAGGGGCAAACGAAAAAGGGTTTTTATCAGCAAGGTGGCAGGCACTAATACAAAGGCCGACCCAAAAGAGGGTTCAAAACCCATGCTTAATTTGAGTTTAAACTCCTTTCTCAAGGTATTAACAAAATACCCCAAAATCACACTCAAATTTACAAAGAAATCCAAGCATGATGTCATCAACAATATGCCAAGTCACTATTTCTCCTCATTTGTAATGAAATGTGTGTACACCAAATCCTCAGGGTCAGTACTGGCTGTGGATACAGCGCTCTGAAACATCAATAAAGGAATGGTAATTCCTTTTCCTAGTGGGAATTATCTTATTACAGCTAACATGGGTTTGAGAACAAATGCTCTGAGTAACAGCAGAGGAAATATTCTGAATCTGATAGCGAGGGGAAAGGAAAAAATATAGTAAATAATTTCTGAGCCAAGAAGAAGTGATTCTATTTTAGGTTCAATACTCAGCGTTGCAGACAAAAACCTAAACCTTAAATTCTATGATCTGAGAAATATTAATTTAAAATTAAGTGGAAATGTACACAGAATGAAGCTTTTATATTCCAAATGTCAAATCCTGATTAGCTTTCAAAGTCAGGTGCATGGAACAAGAGCTAAAATTATCAGAATTTTTCCTTCCAGACGCCCCAGAAAGAAAAGCAGCTGGCCTACTTCTAACACATATTAGACACAAAGAAAATGAGAAAAAAAATAGAGAAAAATCTGATCAGTGAAAAATATTTCCTTAGGGGTCAAGGATATGAAACTGAAATAACAACTGCAGCATGTCATTCGGCAGCAGACCCTCCAAGAATAAAGATTCACAGCTATCTAAGAAATTCACAGCTATCTAAAGAGTAGAACAGAACAGAAAGAAGTAGAATTTGTAGCTGTGGTGTTACCACACACTAGCAGTGTGTCTCTCTTTCCTATAATGGTGCTTGCTTACTGTTATCTCTGGATTTTGTTATCTTTACGTGTTTTTTTCAGGGTTTGCAGGTGTACAATAGGATGTGCAAACCATTCTCTGATGCTCACTGGAAGTAATGTCCAAAGATTAAAAAATGCAGGAGGAAAACAAAGAATCCATTGCACTTCTCATGGCACAGATTCAATATAGGTGGTTTCCAGACTTATTGGACAAAAAGATCCCTTCAGTTACAATATTTCTCCTACAGCTACCTTATCATCAACTCTGTAATTTATAACTAATCAATTCACCTAAAAACGATAAGCAATACAACTCTATGGATAAGCTGTTGGAAAACACTGCTCTGGGTGGCAAATACTGAAAATGTTAGCACAAGGGGTTGTAGTTTGAGGATTACCACAGAGCTCAATTCATTGAAAAGAGCTTGTCCCCATGACATTAAGAAGTGTGTAATTAGTACAAACACTGAATTATATACTAAATGTATAATTAATACAAATACAGAATTATAAGTATATAATTAATTCCCAGTTCAACTCTCCTGACACAGAATATAATTTGCCAGAGCAGGCTTCCTTTTAATTATAATATAAATATAAAGTACTGTGCACAGGGAAAACTGTAAGTTTACCTAGTAGTGATCATTTCTGAACTTGCTGTTAACTGCAGGAGATGGAATCTACAGTCGAAGTTCTGTAAAAATATCAATTCAGTGCTCAATAGTAATTTGAAAAAACTAACATAAGTCCCTGGAGATCCCTGTACCTTCAATCCTGTGGGCTCTTCAGGCTTCTTCATCTAAAAATGGAGATAAAGCTAAAATGGAAGGTACGAAGAAAGTCAGTGATGAGACCAAAGATGGGCCTTTAGCCCAAGCCAATATTGTCACAGTTGCTGTGGGTAAAGAAGACGCACACAATGCCAGGAGTTGAAATTCCAGATGAACACCTCCATATTTTACACTGATTAAAAGTCACTCATACCCTGCCTTATAGGATATTCCAATGCTAACCACAGTGTTTGTCATAGGATGTTAGGGGTTGGAAGGGACCCAAGAGATCATTGTCATATCAAGCCAGGGAACCAAAAGGAGGAGTGCACCATTTCTGGTTTCCCAAGGGTTTGAGGAGTTCAGAAAAATGAGAACAAACCCTGCCTGTGCTGAAAGCCTGTGTGGTGACAGGCACTACCTATTAGTTATTTTTATTTAACACAGCGGAAGAGGTAGACAAGCAGAAAAGAAAGGCAGAAGCAGTATTAAGAATTG
The DNA here is from genome assembly GCA_013400115.1 of Rhinopomastus cyanomelas. NCBI lineage: Eukaryota > Metazoa > Chordata > Aves > Bucerotiformes > Rhinopomastidae > Rhinopomastus > Rhinopomastus cyanomelas. Next base: position 1,531,689 of record VXBP01007878.1, read on the forward strand.
CAGAGAGTCAGCTAATTGTCCTCCCAACCATGCCAGCACAGATGAGGAGAGCTCTCACTCACAGCATTTCCACAAAATTACATTCGGCATGAAATAAAAGACAGTTCAAACAGGGGACTGGAAAATGCCTGACTGAGCTCCTTTCCTGTAAAGGAAGTAGCTCCTCTCTGCAGTCTAACAAGAAACTGTCAACATTTAAGCCCCTCACAGGATGAGGTAGTCAAGCTAGAAATGGCATTTACATGTAAACCTGACACTTCTTCAGGTTCTCCAAATCCTGGTGAGGATCGGCAGACCTGTGGCTGAAATCAGGATGTGAAAAGGCACCAATGCTGAAGACTCCTGTTTCTAAACAGCCACATAAGTAAAAGAAAATCATGTTCACGAACTTTGTGTAATTGATCCAGAAGTAACAGACTACGCTGTAAGGGTTTTAATTGCAGCATCTTACACTTAACAAGCAGACACTTAACTGCTTGATTTGTTTAACTTCTTTGACTGGCCCATGTCGGACAATTTTCTCTGAAACTTACGCACATTAAAATGAACTCAGAGCAATTTAACTGCTCCCAATTTTCAACTCTGACAACGTTACTGAAGTTCTCCACAAATTAAGACGTAAAGAGACATCACGGTTCTGAGAACAAAGCAGTCTCGCATGTTGCTCTGCACTAACATTACCTTAATGTGGAAACACTAAAGCAACCAAACCATTTCTGTCTTGGCTTTGAGCTTTGACCTCAACTAGCTTTGAGCTTAGCATGTGAACACCAAGTGCAATACTTTACAGTTAGTTTTTATTCACATCCCTTCTAGTCACACATCTAAAGTTTCACAAGATGCTTTGAAAAGTGCCCACATCTTCCATGACCTTTGCCTCAAGAAAGACTAATAAAGACATAAACTGCACAAATACAATCATGCGACCATGACTCACTTGTGATGTCCTCCTAGGCTAGTCCTTCGCTCGAATTTTTACCAGTTTGGGACACTGCCTTTCCTTGGGTGTAATGTTCTATTCTTGCTCACAGTGCAAGGATACTTCCCTCGCATCAGACTAGCATGTTAATATGAAATCCCAATAATATATGAATCACCATCTCTTAGGCAGGACACCTCACTGGCCATGATTGGCAGTACTAAAGCTGTGCCCTCAGCTTCTCCATTTTTCATGTTATTCTTAGTTTACACAGAGATATTTCACCCGTCATGCAACAGTGACATGCACTGAAAGACTGAAATGAGAACCTGTGCCGTGTCATTTAAGTGACACTGGACAGGAGGACCATCTTTTTTCATCCCTCATTCTAACCCATTTTGTAGTCAGAATTGCAAGGTATGAAAAATGTTTCCATGTGTGCACGTGGTCTTTGCTCTGCCATGAGTCAGCCACAGCCTGTGATCTGACAGATGCCTCTGTCAAACTGTTGATAGTAGGTGAGTCCTTAAATGAGCAAGAACAGCCTGCCCGATGTCACAGGAACAGAATTATCTGTTTATCCTGATACTGTGTTGAATGCAGTTAGGGTACCCACCCTAACTCTTGCCTACGTAACACAGTTTTAGGATGTCAAAGTCTGAATCCAAAGCAGTCTGTGACAAAAGGGATCTGTACAAGTTATTCTTATAGGACACCTGCGATGGGATCTCATCTCTGCCGATACCTTTCTTTTCTTGCAATAAATGCATTTCAAAAACTGGAAATCAGGAAGTACGACATGTCTGCAAGTCATAAATAGCTGATACTGCAAATTGGAGACATTCCTCGCCGTGTAATGGAAGAGTGAGGAACAGATACATACCTTTTAACTTCTGTTCCTATTGCTGGAATTATTCGGTCATTTTCTCACAATCAATGAGCCTGAGACATCCAAATTAATCTGATCTAACCACAAATTCACCAGATGGTTGTTTTAATTGTTATTGCAACCTCTCCTTTTTTCTAACTTTACTTCTGCTTCATGGAATCAAGACTATATACTTCATTTTCTCACTAAATAGGAGTCAGCTGGCCTGGGTCAGCTCATACACATCACAGAGGAAGAGCTTGAGGAGCTCATCCTCCACCAAGTTATGGAAGAAGATGTCAGACTCAACAGTGTTGCTGCGGCTGAGAAGAACCAGCAGTCCCTGGAAGTGCCCAATGCTTTCAGGCTTTTCCAGCTGAAGAGCAGTGGCAAGACCAAGAGAGAGCATTGTTGGCACTGGAAGAAGCCTGCAGAGGTTGCTCTCCTTATCCTCCGTGAAGCCCGTGGAGCAGCCCTAAGAACAAGGTGCACAGGTATCCCAGTGTTTCCCTCAGTGCTTTGGACACTCTGTCAGGTCCAGGAAGGGTTCCTGCCCCACCCTGGGGCTGATCAGGCCAGGGGCACTGGGCCACTCTGGGAAAGCCCTGACTGTGCTGAGTTGAGGGAGACCAGGGCTTGCAAATCCCCTGAGAGGCCATGACCAGCCGTGGGACAAGGAAGCCGGTCTTGCTCACCTGCTCAGGGAGTAGCTGATCGCCAGCACTAGGGTCAGGAAGGAATGTTTTCCCCTGGAGCAGACTGGCACTGGTCCCCAGGGGGTTTTGCCTTCCTCTGAGCACTGCGCATGACCCCTTGTCAGGGCTCCTCTGCTTCCTTGGGCCTGGATCACAGATTCCTGTTCATACACCATGAAGAGGCCTCTCATGCCCTGCAGCTGCGGGGAGGAGGCTTTTTTTCCCACAGAGGAGACTAGGGACTAGTCAATGCCTCTGGGAGTTTTTTGCCTACCGCTGCAGCACTGAGCAGGGCCCCTGGCCAGGCCCCTGTTGGGCTACTTGGGCCAGGTGCCTGCTGCTGCTGTTCCACGAAGGTGGCCCACATCTCAGGGGAGAAAGCTGCTCCATTCCACAGGGGAAGGCCTCGCCTGGCCCCTCAGGGTGGCAGCTTTTCCTCTGTAGCATTGAGCAGAGCCCCTAGTCAGGGCTTCTGTGGGCCCTTCTGGCTCAGCTCTTGCTGGCTGAGCTTACTTGTACCAGAGCCCTTGTGTCAGAGCTCTCTTCATCTCTCTTGCCCAGCTGGAGCTCTGCCCTTCCCTTCCCTTGGCTCCATGTCCCCAGGGCTTCCTGCTGGTGTTTGAAAGGCTCCAGTCCTGCTGCCCCATCTGGTGATGTCGCTCTGCACCTCTCCCTGCAGGCAGTTCAAAGCCAGGGATGGCTCATAAGCCATGTTCGTGTCACACTGGTCAAGAAGTACAGGGGACAAGCAGGTCTTGGGAGGAAAATGTGTGCTTCTCATCAATACAGGAATTAAAGCAGGGAAATGGGACAGGGAAAGAGATCAGGGAAATGTGAGAGGAACAGGTGACAGGGCAAGGACACAGGGAAAGATACGTGGAAATCTCAGAATCACAGAATGTGAAGTGTTAAGATCATCCAATTCAATCCCCCTGCCAGAGCATGAACCCCCAGACCAAGTGGCACAGGAGCATGTCCAGGCAGATCCCAAAGGTCTCCAGAGAAGGAGATTAAAAGAAAACCAACCACAACCAATGTCAGCTGTTGTGCTGGTAGAGCTCAGGAGGCGGGTAGTAAATTATGAAGACTGGAAAGGAAGAAAAGTAAGATGCAAACAGTCACTTGTGGTCGAACAGTGCACACTGTTCAGTAACACCTTCATTCATGAGTCTCTGCTGTGCTACTCATCTTTGCCCAAGTTCTCCTAAACTACTGAAAATAATTTTCTGTAGGTGCTCAGCTGCTTGGATGTTTCCATGAGAGCACAGGACCCAGTAGGTCTGCACCACTAACAGTGAGTAACAAGTTGAAATTCCTTTTGGGGCTTTTTTTCCAGCTCTGCCTCCATCTCCTGGCTGAAAGTGAGGAGTTTAGGTTTCTCTCGTGGTGTGTGGAGAGTGGTACTTGGCAGGATGAAGTCCTGATATGTTACAAATAGACCAAACTTAATGAAAACTGAATACAATGGTCCAAGTCAGGCTGTGGATACAATAATTGAACTGAAGCCTCATTTTGCTTGGGCACATTAGCAGGAGTCTTCTGGGAGCAGAACCACTGCCAAATGGCTCTCCCAGTGAGTAGCTGATTTGGATGAGCAGAGCTCAAGGAATTAAATACCCAGTACTGAAATGAAGCAAGCAGGACAGGATAGAGCAGAGAGAAAGGCTGTTGGAAAGAGATGCTCTGCAGGCCAAATCTGGGCTGGCTTTCTTAACCAAAGGAAGGTACAGAGCAGGAGAAAAGCCCTTTGTGATGCTCCACAGTGAGCCTATTGAAAAGCCAGCTCTTTCACCCAGCACGCTCTCCTCACCTATTTCATTTCTGCTACTTGTACATGGCTCTGGAGTTGGAAAACAAAAAAGTACAATCCAACAATACATTTTTTCCAAATTTAAACTACTGAAGCCATTGAGGAAGTAACACGTAGGAATATTTTCCTCATACTGTTCTATCACACACGTTAATCCCAGAGAGACCTCCTCTCTGTAAATGAACCCTTACAGCCCTAATAAAAGCTTTCACTGATTGTTCTGAGAAAGATCTGGCCTATAAAGGTAACCATGGAGAAGAAAAGGTCAATCCTGTAAAAACCTCAAAGACTAGACTCCATCACATAAGGAAAAAATACTGCTTGAAGACCAGGACCACTATGTGCAACCAGGCTGAAAATGCACGTTACAGCTTCGCTGAGTTCAACAGAACTTGTTGAAAGATGACACTGGCCTTTCTTATTCTCAATGCCAGTGTAGGGAATAAAGAGGACATTTTTAAGAATGAGTCACCTTACCACTTCTGGAAGCACCTTCTTCGCAAGATCGTGGATGGCTTTGATCACAATACATATAGATGACAGGAGGAATATGACACCCAAGATAACGCAAGCTCTGGGGGAAAAAAAAGTAAAAGAAAAATATGTTAAGAACATACTTGGGGTTGTCAGCTTTCCCGCTGCTGAAAGATAACACAAAACAGAATATTAATTTTAAAAAATCTTATGCAGCTAAAGATAATTTCATTCAAGAAGAAAAATAAACGAAGCATCCAGGTCCTCTCTAGTTCTTAAAACTTGGATTATATATGAGAATACAGGTCAGACCAGATGTTACCTCACTGTGTCAGAGCAAGACATATCTCTTTGGCTCCTGATGATTTATCACAGAGTTCTCTAGAGCTCTGCTTCTCTTTGTTTGCTTGCTTTGTTAGGATCTCACACTAGAAATAATCAAGGGAACTTCATTCTCTTTAGCAGACCAGGACAGATGTTTGGTAAGTCTGGTCAGTAATATAACAGAATCTGAAACATCTGTTCCCTCCCTAAGTATCCAAGAAAAACATTTGAAGTGCAGACATTAAAAAAAGACTCAGCAGGTTAGGTGCACCACTTCACAGGCTGCCTTAGTGTCCCTCAGTACCTCAGCAAGGATCAGAACTCTATCAGATTATGAGCAGTGCAGAATTACACTCTCTATTCCTGCTCTGCAGAGCTCCTAAAAACAAATTGATTAACGAAAATAATAAAGAGAATAATTGTTTTATATAGGACACAGATAGAGTGAGGCTTACAAAGCACATAACGCAACCCCAGAACTTCAGAGTAAATAAGGAAACTTGGTTTTGTTCAAACATACAGACCAGTAATACTTTGTGATGGAGCTCCTCTTGTGACATACTATATAGGCTTTGATTTCCTCTACACAAACAGTAATAGCCAGGCTAGTACACTACTGACACATTGATTACTTCATTCTACTAATAGCTCTTCTTCACACAGAATTCTTCCACTGTAGATATAAAGAGCAATTTTAATGTTTAAAGAAAGAGTTAAGAAGTTATGTCTATACATACTTTGGTTTTCTTCAAAAGTTGTATTTCCTTTGTAATTCACCATTTGGTATCTCTCTGTTAGCTTAATTTACAGATGCTATAATTATTCCAGTAACATGCTACTATTTTCAACAGCTCAGACATCAGTCCATCTGGTGGTTGGCAGAACATGAAATGCAGCTCAATTTAGAGACTGCAGTTGGACTGGCATTGCTCTGCCTAGGTTCAAAGAGGCAGCTGCAGCAGTAGCATAGGCAAGAAGCTGGTCATTTTATTCCCCAACACAGGCAACACTAAAGCCCGCTGTGGGCAATCTACGTAATCCTACAGACATATCCTCAGTAAAGGGCTGCCCTTCTAGATGTGGACATAATCCAGAGTCTGGCATTCTTCCTAGCAACAGAACGGTATAGTGGGTGAGGTAATCATCTCAGGTAGGCAAAACCACACTCATTTTAAGAGCTGTTTAACTCCTTTGCAGTAAATGGCCAAATTTGTTTACTTTGCAGTAAACAGCCCTCATTCTCATTAAACACAACTTGTAAAAAGCAGGCAGAAAAGGCTTGTGACAGCCTGATTACCCTCAAGTCCTTCCTCTAGACTCAATCACAACACCAAAACTCTGTCCCATCACCTACAACAGAGGAAGAAACTCACAGGAACATTCGAACATTCACCTCCCAAAAACAATGAGTAAAATTTAAAATTAGAGGGCTTTCAGTTGTTTGCAAGCAGGTCCCTGTTCTGCAAGGGATTATTTTCAGAGATTTTCAGTTTGCACTTTACTGAATGGATCATTGCTTGAAGATCTGCCTAGAGCTTCCTGATACATTTTTGCCAAGCACAACTCCTCTGCACCACCTTCACGAATTACTCTTGTAATATTTAGTGTTGCCATAAATTAAGAAGCTTCTGCCACACCGTCCTTCACAAATACATTCTATTGCAATGACTATTTAATTTATTTCAAGTACAGAAAAAGTTCTGCTCCTTTACCTGGGACAAATGTAGGTACTGGGTGACTTGAACACAGAGCTGGTGCACAGGAGCTGTCTGACTTGCCTAAGGCCATTTGCTGAGCCAGTGACAGGTTGACAGAAGACATACATTTCATGCAAGAATATGCTGACATCTCATTGGAAAGCAGCACTAACAGAAAAGATTTTCTATCATTCCCAGCAGGCTTAAACCAACATAGCCACAAATCTGTCAGTTGAAAACAATGGATTAATCTTCCTTCTGTTGTTGAGTACCAAATGTATGGGAAAGAGAAGATGGAGAAGCATCACCACCCAGCTAACACCACTAGGCTCACTAGAGAAGAGCCTAAGGATGGCCTTCAATCTACTTTCCCACTTGAGGTGGATAATGGTGGTATATGTGACAACAAAAACACAGGGTTCACCAATAGGTTAGTAATGAGGGAAGAGGTCAAGTATGATCAGAAACAAAGAGTGAAAACTAATGGCTTAACTCTCTCTCTGAAATGCTTACGTACCAATGCAAGGAGTACGGGAAATAAGCAGGAGGAGCTGGGGATCTACGTCAGGTTGCATGACTGAAAGATGGTGGGACGTGTCTCCTGAGTGGAATGTTGCCATGGATGGCTATGTACTGTTTAGGAAAGACAGACCAAGAAGGCAAGGTGGTGGTGTCACTCTTTATGTGTGAAAGCAACTGAAACACATGGAGTTCCATCCAGAGGGAAAGGCAGAACAGAAGGTTGATAGCTTGTGGGTAAGAATTAAGGGCCATGCAAATGGGGGTGAAACTGTTGTAGGCGTCTACTACAGATCATCAAACAACTCTACAACTATGGAAAAGGGCATGGTAGAGAGGCAGGTGCTGGCCTCTCCTCCCAAGTAAGTAATGATAGAACTACAGAGAATGGCCTAAAGCTGCATCAAGGGAGGTTTAGGCTGGACATTAGGAAAACTTTTTTGTCTGAGAGTATTATAAAGCAGTGGAACAAGCTGCCCAGGGAGGGGGTTGAGTCACCATCCCTTGATGTGTTTAGAAGTTGTATAGATTAGGTGCTTAGAGATATGTTTTAGGGGCAATAAAGGTAAGAGTAAAGTTACAGTTTGGACTTTGTGATCTTCTATGTCTTTTCCAACCTAAATGTTTCCTGTGATTCTGTGATCACCTTTCCTTTGCAGATCTACTCTCTGCATACACCTTCTGAGGAAGCAAGGCCAACATTCCCTAAGGGCCTGGCCCTACTGACACAAGTTCAGGGAATCAGCACTTGCCCTGACCACTGGCTGCATTCTGTTTTCACATACGTTGGAGAGTTTGGGGTTAGCTCTGTAAACTCACCAATCATCCAGGCCTATCAGCAAACATTTTGCATCTTGGATGTGTTTAAAAGTTATGTAGATAGGGAGCTTAGGGACATGGTTTAGTGGTGGGCTTGGGACAGCTGGGTTAATGGTTGGACTCCATGATCTCTGAGGTCTTTTCCAACCTAGATGATTCTATCATAATGTCTATGCCAGGAGTTAAAAAATTACTTCAGCAACCTTGAGCTGCTTCTCTGAGTCCTCAGATCAATTTTACTGTGCCAAAAGAATTTCCCATACACCTACTTAACCAAAAAGAGCTACAAGCAGAAAGAGAAAATGAAGACGTTAATAACAGTGACAAGGGTATTAAGAGCAGACAGAAATGCAATCCCAGGTTTGAATCAGCACTCAGTCATCACACGTAGCAAGGCCAGCTTGCACTGGAATCCACAGCCATGCAAAACGCACAGGTAATGGCACAGCACTTCAAGTGCAAAAATACATGCTTCTTGTCTTCTTGAGTGCAACAACGTATCTGCAAAACCACTAGAACAAAATACTACAGTGTCTTCAGTCTCATTTGTCAGAAAAATAATTTCTAGATTGCAAATAGAGACCAAATGTAACTGGAAATGTACAAGAGAAGAAACCGCCAACAATTAATTTTAACTGTAGCACATAATCAACAAATTCTAAATGGTTATTGTAAGCTGGATTTATTTTTAAGCTATTAAACAGCAAAAACTTTCATAGAAGCCTGCTACCTTCCATCTGCTAACAATTACTCAACTGATTTGTAACTAAGTAGTTTTCCAACTGCACACGAAGGCTGTTAGTGCCACGGTTGTTGGCTAACGCAAGTTCATTACTAACAGTCAATTAAATTAGATGAGCCAAGTGCCATTTCTAAACAAGCTCAAGTCAACTCAGAAGCACCCATAAAAATTAATGAAAGAGGAGATATACAGAAGTGATGTTTCACTGAAAACCTAGTGATGGTTTCAGATGCCCTATTTCAGAGTGCAAAAAACATTTCTTAATCTCAAGATCTTTCACGATCACTGTCAGTTGTTCAGACACTCCAGAGTACCTGGTGGGTCATCTAATGTCCTCATACTCTAGGATATGATCAATGAGCAAGGTCGATCATGAACTGGCTGCAGGATAGAAGCCAGAGAGCAGTGGTCAATGGCACAGAGTCTAGTTTGAGGCTTGTATTTAGTGGAGTGCCCCAAGGGTCAGTACTGGGACCAGCCAATCCATTCATTAATGACTTGGATGAAGGATTTGGGTGCACTGTCAGCAAGTCTGCAGATGACACAAAGCTGGGTGGTGTTGCTAACAGCCCAGCAGACTGTGCTGCCATTCAGAGAGACCTGGCTCTTCTCAGTGTCATCTAGTGATATGACGAGGGGCAATGGGTGTAAACTGGAACACAGGAGGTTCCATATGAATGTGAGAAGGAACTTCTTCACAGTGAGGGTGATAGAGCACTGGAACAGATTGCCCAGGGGGATTGTGGAGTCTTCTTCTCCAGAGACATTTAAAACCTGTCCAGGTATGTTCCTGTGCGTCTTGGTCTAGGTGATCCTGCTGTGGCAGGGGGATTGGACTAGATAATCTTTGGAGGTCCCTTCCAATCCCTAATGTTCTGTGATACTGGTATCTTGATAAGACATGCAGGTTCTCTGTCCAGCAACACCCATGATGAACCCATGCCCATATATCATACGCCACAAGTACCACTTACTTACATTTCCAGCAGCTGTTGGAGGTAAAATGTACCTATTTTACAACCATTTCTATGTGAGTTGGTATAAAAACTTCCTACTAAATATCTATTGCACCATTAGAGATACGATTGATGCGTAACACAAAATAACTGATCACTACATATTTGACAGGCAATAGAAAGATCCGAATCGGAAATCTCCCTCTGTGCCGTGTAATATCTTGCTTCTAAGAAGAAAGCAGAACAATTTAATCAAAACATTTTAAAACTTAATGAAAAATCATTATTTGATCTTTGTAAACAATAACCTTTCTGGAATCTTTTGGAATGCAGTATAGTTAAAAGAATAAAACACAAATTCAGAAAGGATGAGGTGAGGGCACTTCTCGGATATTCAGCAGTAATAAATGTTTATATCTACTACAGCCTGAACTTCCAAAAGTCTTTAGATTTAAAGTAATGACACTTGAAATGCAAGATTAATTAAAACTATGTCATTAACCAACAGGTAAAGAGAATTTACTATTACAATTTTTGTAGTGAAACTACCAAGTCCTTAGTTTGCTGTAGGTCTTGGCAGCAGATCATGATCTGCTGAAGATACCTCTGAAGGTGTTTTTGATGCAGTGCTTGCATCCAAAAATCCAGAATATAATTTAAAGTATAATTCACTGTATTAAAAATATGAGCTCATCAATTTTGTCAACTTTGCAATATAACTTTGTTACAGATGAAACATGCTGCTAAATCAGTCACCTGGGCATTGAAAATCAAATTATTTAGACTTCCTAAACTGCCAAAGGCTTATGCAGCTTTGGAGTTACTGTTAGTTCATATTCGGAAACACAATTATGTCTCAATCCTAAAAACTAAATTCATGTGTCCAACCTAAAGCTTGGTTCCAGGTGTACTACAACCCAACAAATTTCAAAAGACATTATCCTGAAAGCAGTACTACAGCACATATGCAACATATTTACATTTACACAGCCCTATAAATACCCATTTGCATTATGCCAGTCCTGGATATTCGCACTCACACCCATCAAAATAAGAACAGCTGCCACTCCATCTTTTCCACATTCCCTGTATGGAGTTGTAGTAGACACAATTCTTCATTTCAATGACAAATTCTTACAACTCATAAGGAAACCATAAAAGGAAGCACTCTTTCCCTTAATCAAAAATGTGTTCATGTGCAGAAGTTACAGAATCACAGAACTATTGAGGATGGAAAAGACCTCTAAGATCATCAAGTCCAACCTATGGCCTAACATCACCACAATCTAGACCAGGGGTCCTCAAACCCCGGCCCGCGGGCTGGATACGACCCTCTAGGATCTCCAATGCGGCCCGCCGCTATTTACAGAACCCCCTCCGCCCGATCACCGGGGGCGGGGGGGGGGGAACCGAGCAGCCACAGATGACTTCCTGCCTACCGTGCAGCCAAGCTGAGGAGAGGGGTGGTGGTATCAGTGAGGTGGGTGGCTCCCCCCTCTCTCCCTCCAGCTCCCAGGCAGGACAAGCCAGGCAGCACAAACCAGCCAGCACCAGTGGGAAGCACGCACACCATCATTAGCCAAAAGCAGGCCTTTCATGACATCTGGGCACCCTGCTGGCTCATGTTCCACCGGTTGTCAACCAGTACTCCCAGGTTCCTCTCTCCAGGCTGCTTTCCAGCCACTCATCCCCCAGCATGTAGCTGCAGGGAGTTATTGTGGCCAAAAGGTAGGACCTTGCATTTGGCCTTGTTAAACCGCACCCCATTGGCCTCTGCCCACTGACGCAGCCTGTCCAGATCTCCACAGCATCCTCCTACCCTCCAGCCAACTGACACTCCTCCGCAACTTAAAAGCCTAATGGCTTTTAAACAAATACCTGTGACAAGTACTGAGTTTCATGGGGGTTCCATCTCCACAAACTGGCAGTTTTCAAGCTGCTATGCATAGGTTAATATTGTTAACTCTTTCTATCACAAAATTAATTTCCTCAGGAGAAAATAATCTAACTTTTCAATTAATCTGCATTTAGTAGACCCAGCAAAACAGCTTTCTAAGTCAGGGATTTAATTCTGTCCTATAGCTGTAATTACTAGTTGATTACTAATCGACTAAAATTCTGCAATATTTCCATCACAGAAATGAAGAGTAACGTCACTCAGATCTCTGAGGCGATTCATCTCCAGTGTAACCAAGGCATTTGTCTTTAGCATGGCTCTTGTCAGACTGAATATTCTTTACATGAGCTGAATCATTCCAGCCAAAGAACTGGTCTTCTGCATAAGCAGCTTCAGCATGAAGTAGACTCCAAATTTGAACATTCAGCTACTTGTTTTGTAAAAAATAATTATATAATGAAGTTACAAATAAACTCCAGTGAAAACTTCTATGCAGTAGCTCAAAAGACATCTGGGATAAGATACACAAGGGTGGCATGACTTTTCCACCTATGAATTGTCCACTATATAACGGCCACTGTAAGTTGTTCCCTTCTTAATTATCAACCTGCTACCTTCCTGACAAATGGAGTTCAGGAACACAGTACCAATGAGGGCTTGTAATTATGCTCTTAGCAATTAGTCCAGTCAACCTGCTCACACATATGGCAAAGGTGGTACAACAGAGTTAAGGATTCAGATAGAATTAGTGATGCATAAAAACACAATCTGTAGAAAAGGTCCTTAGCAGCTCAGAGAGACAGTTGCTTTGGGGCAGCAGTGAGGGCAAGGGATCTCACGTACTTGATAGTATATCTGTTTCATCCTGGAAACTAATTTACCACCACACTTCAAGTTTATTAAAATAGTCCCTGAAACATGATGACATTGTGTGGAGTAAAATAAGATTGACAAGAAGGGTGGGGTTTTCATATCACATTCTAATTTTAGCATTTGTTCACAAAAGAGGGAAGTACTTAAACTGCTACTGACAAACACTGTGCTATACTCCCACCATTTTACTCTTTGCTTTACCTCAGACCACTTGGTATTTTTTTTTACTTTTACCAATGTCAACAACCTCACAGAATCATAAAACTGCCCAGACTGGAAGGGACCTCAAAAACATCCCCTGGATCAGGCTTTCATGAGAAGGGGAGCCTAGACAATGTTACCTAGCAACCTATCCAATCACATCTTGAAAACCACCCACAATGAGGGCTCCATGTCCCTGGACAGGTTGTTCTAGTGATCAACTGAGGTAAACATGGCAAACAGAATCAAGAGAAAAGTTATTACAAAGCCCTAACATTTGTACTAATATCCTTGAGGTAGAAACTATTTTCTCACATTAGCAAAGCTGCCATCAAAACAAATTTGCTTTCTCATACAATTCTTCTGGCAGCTACAATCTTATAAATAAAAAACAATACTCCCAATTCCTAAAAACAATTTTGCCACCCACCAAAAGCCAGTTTATTCTATTTTAATTCTGTAATTTCTTGGTCGTTACGAGTCTTACCATAAGTTTTCTACCAGGGGAACAGTGGACACAGTTTGTCTACAGCGGTTGCAGAATGTCCATCTTTGGATGTTTTCAAGACCTGCCTGGGTGAGGTTCTGGGTAACCTATTCTGATCTCACAACAGACTCTGCTTTGAGCAAGAGCCTGGGCTAGAGAACTCCTGAGGCTCCTTCCAACCTGAATTATCATATTATTCTATGGTCCCGTACATTTTTATTCACAAACTTGTTTACATCTGCAGCCTCTGTCGAGACTTTTCAGCACTAACGACTCCCAGGGAAAACAGCTAACAGAAATGTTAAAATCTCAACAGGCTGTTTTCAACACTGGAGTGAAGATGTCGTGTTGAAGCTATTACTTTGCAAGGAACTTTAACTTCACATTAAAACAGGCTTCAGGCCAGTAAGAACTTTTGGAGCTCTAAACCCAGGAATCATGTGAGCTGTTTCAGCAAAGCTAAGCAAACGTTTTGTGATTAATTTCATCAATGAATAAAATGCACTAACAAAAACATCTGCAGTTCAAGTTAAACAAAACTAAACTATAAAAGTAATTAATTTAATAAAACCAGTAAATGGGTAACTCCTGCTTCCCTATGAACTACAGAAGGATTTTAGGTTTGGTGCATGACAGAGTGAATACTATGTATGGGCTCATTCAGAGGAAGTCATATGGCACAACACACAAGGTAGTTGCCCAGTATGTTTTTGCTGTGTCAGTAGTGAGAAAAATATTTCTGAGCATACAACATTCATTCACTTTAAAATTCTGCATCTCTCCATACGTTTTTCTCCACTGACTTGTGTGTCTGGCCACATGACAAGAACCCTTCTGTATCTTTTGCTTTGCTGATACTTTTGTTTTCATTCTTTCTTCCCATCATCAAACACAATTACAGCCTGTGAATGCTCCTTCATTAGTAACTTGGACCTTGCAACAACAGTCTGCACCATCTTTTGAGATGAGAGGCAGTCAGCCTGATTTAAAACAGCAAAGTCTACTTTCACGTACTACTTGTATTATGGCAGCTCTTGTAGCTTGATCACAGGAGCCAAGTGTAAAAATACAGGCATAACCAGACCAAGACTTCTCCAGCACAGGCAAAACTGAATTCTGATACTCAAAAGGTAAGAATTCAGTAGGAAAAATCTCAATTTTTGATCACCAACAAATTATTTTCTGGTAGCAAACCAGTGGGTTCTGGCTGGTGGGAATGAAGCGGAACATAGTAGTGAGAATGGAAGAGAAGTCAGAACAAAGTCAGTGGACAAAGAATATGAAAAGGGAAAAAGTCAGAGGATGTTTTGGAGAGAAGGGGCTGCAAGTGCTTGTTCTGGTTTGCAATCATTTGGGGTGCTGCAATGGGGAGACCAAATTTGGAATTCAGAAGGGCCTTTGATCTGGGTTTCCAGACTCTGTCTTGGCTTCTCTCTCATCTCTGTTGCAGGCAGCTGTTGTAGCAAACATCTGCTGGTGAAAGACAATTGACTCCCTTCCTCCCTCTCTGCATATCTTCACAACATTACCTTCACAACGTTTTAGTGGTGTTAGTCAGTGATGTATGTGTGTCAGGTGAGGGAAAGAGAAAAGAGAGGCTAGGAGAAAGAAGAAGAAGTGGCAGGGAGGCTCTCAGCTGTGCTTCATCTCTAAACCCTTTCTTTACTGTAACATTTGTTCTGGGTTTCTCTGTGCGTTTCAGCAACCCTGAGAAATCCAAATCAGCACAAAATAATCCTAAACCAGGACAGACACCAGGGGATGGCTGGGGTGTTGGAGATGTGGGCCTCTGCTTTCTCTTCCCTTGATCTCAACTACAATCTGTATCCTTGTGACAGCCACAGCTTTACTCCTCACAGCTATCCTCCTCCAGAGCAGCCTCCGCTTGCTATCCTGTCACACAAGTGAGGAACAGGAGGCCATGATCAAAGACCATTCCTGCCACCAAGGACAAGAATGGTGAGCATGGAGCAAGGGAGAGGTTTAAGAAGCTGTGCTAGGAATGTCTGCCTGCATGGCAAGGGCCACCCCTGCATACACCATAGACCCAGCAGCGGCAGGTGATAGTGAAATCTCTGTGGCGGGGTACTGTACCTGTACAGCAGGAAAGGGTCTGTTCAGTCTACTGCATACTGTTCCACAAGTACAGGCTTGCTGCCCATTATTTTAAAAACAGGCATTAAAGTTATGATGCAGCTGTTCACTAACACTTGTTCCTTCCTACGCACCCTGCAATACTGCTGAGATAATTCTAGCTGCATTTTGCATCACGGTGACATCCATAGCTGTGAAGGCTGTAAAACCTGCCTCTTAAGCCCATTACAGGGCTTAATCTAAAAAGAGCAATTACTAGCCATTGTAGCATATTGCTGTAGCACACAGGCAAAAGACACAGTATCAGCCTCACACTTGAGAGTGCAGCTTCGTCATGCTCTACTGACTAAGCTTCTTTGTGTCTAATTAGACAGTTCTATTGCTTGTTTATGTTTGCAGCATAGTTTATCTAGTATATCAGGCTTAGTAACTGGGGAGGGCTTGGACACCAGGGTGTACAGAATCACAGCTCTTCCGAGTATTCACACCTGCCTGTTGCTGGGAGAAGAGAGAATGGAGTCCCTTCAAGATGTACTTTAAAAGGAAATGAAGTGGGCTCACTGTTCCTCACACACGTTCCATAATCCACCTCCAACTGCCAGAATCCAGATCAGCATCGTTACAGTTACTCCTTTT
The DNA here is from genome assembly GCA_013400115.1 of Rhinopomastus cyanomelas. Taxonomy (NCBI): domain Eukaryota; kingdom Metazoa; phylum Chordata; class Aves; order Bucerotiformes; family Rhinopomastidae; genus Rhinopomastus; species Rhinopomastus cyanomelas. The sequence goes on from VXBP01007878.1 coordinate 1,547,700, forward strand.
CTCACCATTACAAAAAAAAACCAACCAAACAACCTTCAAACTAGATTACAAAATAAAGATAATTCAAGTTGAAAATGTTTTTTGCCTTCTAAAACTTATTATCCTCAGAAGTTTAACTTGCCACTGCAGAACAGGTATTTACTTACACTTTAAAATCATGCAAGTGAACTGAGTCAACAGTTCCATAAATAATTTGGTTCTCCAGGTTTTTACATATCTGCCATTAAAAGCTAAGGCATTTCTACAACTCTTACAACCTATTTTCTACTTCCTGATCTGCACAGACCATACAGTCACACAAATGTTGCATGGGCCTTACACCCACCCTGCCAGCTTGTGAAGAGTGGGTCATTGCCCCTAGTCTCGTAGCAGGAATCAGATATTCTTTCATTTTCATGAAGCTGGAAATTTTTTCAGAGTTTCTATAATACTCATTTTCATGGTGGCAACCAAATTCCCGCACAGAACACCACATGCATACATCTATGTGCAAATACTAGGCAATATATACAAATACTGCCTCATCAACCACCAGTGAGGTAGAAGGAAAGGCTTTCATAAATTTAATTTTCTATCTAGCTCCAGTGAAATCATTGCCAAGTCCACAGATGCCACACTTATAGAAACAGACTTTAGAATGTATAAATATATACATTTGGTATTTCATATTGAATATAAATTCTGTGTGCGAGGATTTTGCGTGTGTGAGTGCATGACTGTATGCACATATGCATTTCTGCCTGCATAAGAGCAAACTTTACGACTGCTTCACTTTTGCCTGAATGTAGGACAAAGGATTTACCGAGAAATGAGGCAGTTTAGTAAGTCAGCCTAACAAAGCACTTCTAAAGTTTGTATTTAGAACTGTACCTGGATGTAGTATTTTTGACTAAATATTTTAGAGGAAAGGACAGTTCAGCAATTTTCAGAATGGTTATAAAGAAACTGTCCTCCTATAAAGCAGATACCCAAACACAGGCGAGCATTTACTTTGCAAACTCTGCACTGTGCTCACTGGGTAGGAGAGACATGTATGTGCCACGTAAGGACCAACTCAGGACCATGACAGGGTAGCTGAGAACTAAACAAGAGCTGTAGAGGTGGGTTCTTACCTATTTGCAGTCCATAGGCTCTCCAATGCCTTTCACATTTCGCCAGATCACGTAGCTATTCCGTTCACTCATTGCAAAAGAGTTTTTCCTTCAGCCACAGAGGTTTGCCCTGAACTGTGGGTAGGTGTGGATTTTGCCATCTGTGCTTCAAGTCTCTTTCATTTGTATGGCATAGATAAAATTATCCACAGATTTTTCAATGTGACTGATATGTTGGGTCTGAATTGAGAAAACTATTTTCATTCAACACTACCTAAATAGACAGTGCTCATTTTGTTGGACTAACCAGTACAGCATTTAAATTACAATACAGGACTGACACTGAAAATTAGAGATCTTTTAATTCTGTGAACCAACAGAGAATATTCACGGCAACCAAGGGCCGCAAAAACTTTGGAAAAACAGGCTCACTTCATCTTAGGGTATCATTCACATCATATTTTCCCAAAAAGAAAGAAGTCTTTAAACTCACTCACCGCTAACTCCCCACATTTGCCCAGCAGCCACACAGATGCCCCCAATTCCTTCTCCAGCAGACATGGCTCTCAGGAAGCAGCCATGGTGATGGCTCTCTACAGAACCTGCACTGGGCAGTAATAAAGTAATAAAGGGCAATTCCAACAATTGTCTTCAAAGCAAGAATTACTGGCAGGATGGATGAAATCCTCTGAAGTGCCCTGGACTACACCGTAAGCACTGCACAAGAGACTACAGAGCAAAAGCAGATTTACAATTTGAAGAGATAATGTAGTACAAACCAAAGTATCATTTTGTTAAGCCTCAGAGCACTTTTCCCTAGCAACTGAAGGAGGATACCAGGTACATATCCAATTTCATCATCTTCCAAAAACATACTGCAGTAGAAAGTAAAAAGCGGGAGAACAAAGTGTCAAAGGAACATTTATCCAGAGGAAACTCATGATGACAAAAGGAACACCACAGCAAAGGACAGCTCTTACGGGTAGTTCAGTTCAGAGTGGGTGTCTACTTACCATACACAGAGCTCTGTGGATTTTATTCGTGCTGTTTATTTAAGAAGAAATTCCAGAAAGAAGGTAACTAAGCAACTCTCAAGGGTTTCTAATCATTTAACTAGGCTTCTCCAAAGGCCACATGTCTAGGAAAATGTAAGGTTCAAAGCTGTATCGTTCTGCTTGATAAACACACTCCGATTCCTGGCAGTACTTGAAACACAAATATGCGTCCTGGCTGCATTGTCTCACTCACTTGAAGAGGCTACCTATAGTAACAATGGAACACAAGGCACACTCTGTTCAAAAAAATAACTGACAGAGAGTAGCCCAGAGGACATCATACAGCCCAGGAAAAGGGATTGGTCCACTGGTGATGTTGTAGTAATTATTAAAAGGCTGATAGCATATTAACTTCAAAAAAGGTTTTTAAACATCCTAATTTCCACGTCATTCTGTTACACAGATGTAACTTCTACCCCTAGTGCATTAAGTCCAGAATTTATTTCCTTCCTTCCCTTTTCATTACATAACCCTATGTAAAAGATAATTTGTACATATAGATACCCACATCGTGAATTCATAGAGTTGTCTGACCACTGAAAATCCCACTGAACCACCACCAAGTTCTTCTTTCAACAGATTAAAAGAAGGCACCACAGTGCTGGGCACCTATCAGTTAGAAATTGCCTATCAATTAGAAATACCACGTACATCTACATCATTTGGCTTAATCAAACATAGGCATAGGGGAGTGAAACATGTAAGACAATTTCTAACTGTTGCATCCATCATTACAATTCTGAGGCAAGTTTCCTATTTACTCCATCCTTGAGGAGCAAAGATCTTTCTCAGAGATTACATTTAGCTCAAACTAAATTAGAAAATATTGGATTGAGCTCTTACGGTTGTGCTCTTCTGGATGTCAAGTAAATGAAAGCACTGGTTCATTCTCTGTATCGTTTAAGAACCTATTTAAGAATCAAATCCTCAGGGCAGGCATTTTTCACCTGGCCAACAGGTTCAGCATTCTGGCAGTATCAAATCCAGCTGCCACAGCTGAGGTGCAGTGTATGGAGATGAGAGTTCAGTTATAGATATACAGCAAAATCGTATAATCACATCTAATTGCAAAGCTGCAAAGACTGTAAGAACTTGCTAATTCTTCATCCACTGTTTTTCAACTTAGCATGAGGTGAGAAAAGATATGCAAAGTAAATACATGAGCAGAGATAACTGGAGCCAATTACTGTTCAAGTGACATCGCAGCCACCAAAAGCAAGAGCACTCCAGAATCATGGGTTCCCCATCAAGAACAGAGATGATTATTTTCTTCTCTCCAAAAGCTTTCTCAGCAACAGGTGGAGCCATGACAGACAACTGCACCCTTGTCTGCCACACAGTACATTCTAATTCTTGTTATTTTAATATTACTGTGAATGTTTTGGATGACAGCTTCACCATCTAAGAAAAAAATACGTATCTGCATTCATTAGGTATTACGCCATGGCAGCATCAAGCACCAACATTATTTGCCCATGACACCAATTTAATTTTCTTATTATAGTAATAAAGGAAAGGATAGCTGTAGTCTAACATATGCCATCAAAATAAAAACAAAGAAAAAGCAACCCACCAAAACCACAAAAAACCCCAATCAAAAAATCATACCAGTGAAAGAAATGTGAGCTTCCTGCTCATGGCTTTATCCAGCATGCTCATTATGAGTAAGGTTTCCTATTTACTCTGGCACTGGGTTAAGAAAAAAACTGACAGGCAGGTTCTTGGGAAACACATAATTTAACTTGGTAACATCAACAAAATAATATATAATAAGCATCAGCTGCAACTGTCAAGAATAACTGTGTTAAATGCACCATACATTTTGCAATACTGAACACACAAGCTCCAAAACAACCTAGGAGCCAAAAAATACCTAGGAGCAATCGTAGGATTCTATGGACACAAGCAGATAGTTCTGCACTGCACTCTGAAGAAGTGCAAGACTAGTTCTGTAGCATACCAGCAAGGATATCGCTTTATAGTGTAAGAAGCAGCATCACCCACTTCACTGACCTGGGACAGCTGTCAGCTAAATCTTACTAACTTACCATGAGCAAGGTCTTGTTTTCCTAGCAGAGGGAATCAACACAAGAGGTTTCCTTTGCTCACCTTCCAACCAACTGTACCTAAAGAGTTCCATCTTAAAATTTCTTCAATTCTGTGTGCATGAAGTTTATTATTTTATTTTCTTTGGTTTAGTGGTATTTCCCACTTTCTCCTCACAAACAGTTCCAGAACTCCAACCCAGGTCCTTTATTCCTGAATTTAACAGATCCAACAGCTGCCTTTTGACTCTTTATCTAGTTACTTGTTTAGTCTCTCATGAGACACCTTTCCAGATTTGTAATGCTTGTCTTCTATTAAGAAACTGAATTTACTGCTATTTACTGGGTTTATTTATGCACGTGGAAATCCAGTTACCACATCAACTTCAATAAATTTCTAAACAGAGCTCTTACTGATAATAAGCTGATCCAAAGTGCTCAAGTCTACTTGGGTGTACTATATTGTTAGTCTCTAGTTTCTCAGCTGCATTGGAGTACCAGCTACATCCTTCCTCAGCTTCTCCTCTTACGAACAAAAAAACACAAAATCACAACAATCTTTTTTGGTCATAAATTTTCATCTTGAGTTTGATATTCAAGATTACTTCAAGTGATTTCAGCACTAATTTTTTTTCTTTGATTACTTGGTCATTGTGGATGAATTTGTTTTTCAGCCCAGCAGATCACACTGAACAAATGAAACACCCGCAGCCTATGTGTCCTTCCAATTTCTTGCATTGCCTTAAGATTTACAGTTCTTTCAACCAACATTTTCAAAATACATGAAAATGTAGTAGCTTGGTTTTACCCTTATTAATAGGGTTTACCCTCATTAATTGGGCTGCCAAAACAGAAAGATAGTGAAGTGTGAAACTCTCAAAAAAGTACCAGTAATGAACACATCAAATATTCATCCCACTCCTACATACTCTTTCACTAATGAGCCAGACAGGCAGAATGAAGAAGTGTCTCACATGTCCTAAAACACCACAGTGATTTATACCTGATCTTGCTGAATATTCATTATATTTTCAAAGCCACTTCGTATATTTAAAAATAAAGCGTAAAAAAATGCATCGCAATTTGAACATAAGTTAAGACATACCTTCAAAATAACTAGATACATCTTCTCACAATGACTTAAGAAAAATCCTCATCAATAGAAAACTTATAAAGCTTCTGATTCAGCTTCTCACGCCAACATCAAAGAATTTTCAAGAAGGTCAAATGATACAGTTGAGTTAAACTATATTTTGCGGTTACCACATGCGAACCACTATGAGAATCAACAAAGACGAACATTATACAACTTTGGTCACATGTACACTGAAAAAGGACCTTCTCATCTTACCCCAGAAAATGAGATAAATCAAATTACCTAGTAAAAATTTAACCCATTAAACTGAGTTAAACACAGAGGGATACATTTTCACTATAGCCTCAGCACTGCTATCCCCCTGAATTCAAATGAAATGTATTGGTTCAGTTTAGCAGAACTTGGCACAGACAGCAGCATGAGAACCAGTCCATGACATGTTTCATCTCTAACTTCCATATGGCTACATGTTAAGTGTTCTTTTACATCTTAGCATATTGTATTCATAGCACACCATGAGTCAGGCTGTATTCTCCATGTCTTTTTCTGGGGTTTGGTTTTTCATCCTATCTTTACATTCTCTTTCAATGACGTCCAACAGCTAGAACTGGACCTGACGTTGCACTTCCATGAGAGGTTTTCCACTAATTCAACAGATTTTGGATCAATTTATTGCAGTCAAGTTTATGAAACAGAAAGTTTTATAACTTTACAATACATAATTAATTGGAAATTTCACTTGACTTTTGTTAAGGACCTCGGGTTAGTTTCACATATTTTAGATACACAGACAAATGTGGTACTAAATGGATAAAAATATGTGAAACACTAAATTGAAGTCACTCTGGCACCCCTTACTCTGGTGAACCATAGCAATGCTTTTGCAGAAACTCAGACTTTTTCATAGCTCTCTAACTGAGGCAAAGTATGGTCAGGCACACAGGAATGTATCTGCACCAAACTGCCCAGGAGTCGGAAAGCAGACTTCTGCACTGAGGCACTGGTACACAGAAAACAAGCTGAAGAGGGGCTTTTTACAAGGGACTCTAGTGATAGGACAAGAGGGAACGGTCTCAAACTAAAATCCAGTAGATATAGAAAGGCTCTCAGAAAGAAATTCCTCTCTGTGAGGGTGCTGAGGCACTGGAACAGGTTATCCAGGGAGCTTGTGGCCAGCCTCTCTCTCAAGTGTTCAAGGCCAGGTTAAATGAGGCCCTGGGCAGCCTGTTCTAATGAGAGGTGTCCTTGTCCATCACAGGAGAGCTCAGAACTAGATGATCGTTAAGGTCCCTTCCAAATCAAACCATTCTGACAGTACAAGACCAGTATGTTATAGGCACATACAACACAAAGATCATTTACCAGGTAAACAAGCAGCCAGGAGTCGTCATACAACATTTTCCCAGCATAGAAGAAAAATAAATACATGCAGTTTTTAAAGCAAGAGACTGATTAAACACAACAGGAAATTAGAGTTACGTCTCCCTCAAGGATCTGTCATAGCAAGAATTGTCTTAGGAGACACAACATCTCTTTGCTTGTCAGAACTATGACGATTCTCCTGTCAATTCTAAAAACAGAAGGGTAACCAGACTGACTATCCAGTGATTCATATTCCCAGCATATGGTAACAGTCTTTCACTTGGTATTGATCTCATCACATAACCTTAGCTGTCTTCAACTAGAGGGCATGGCAAGTAATCCATTGACTTAATTTAGTCTTATGCAAAGCAGAGGGATTATATGAAAGCAAATTAAAGTTGAACATAAAAAGCAGGAAAATATGTTTGTTACTTTGCTTGTTCACTTTACTGGCTTAGCCATAGGGATATGATGATTCTTCTTTTCTATTGGGATTTACTTTCTCCATAAAGACTTTACAATGTTCACTTGAAAAAGCTTAACAGAAGGAGATTTCAAAAATATGTTAATTGAACGTTTTCAGGAATCTCTGTGGATGCCCACAAAAGCAAGATATTCAGGAAATGTTTGGTAAGATCTCCAAATTTGTGCAAAAAATATAATTCTAATCTCGTATTTCTGGATTTATTTTTATGAATCAATGCCACATCAGTCTTCTGTGGCCTTTTATTCCAAACTGCTACGTATGGAGCCCTGCCAGAAAGGAACTCTGAGCACTGGCAAGCTGTTGCTGAGGTTGAGTTAATATATGTAAAAAAACTGCCTACTGCCTTCTTAATTTTTAAGAAAGGACTATGAAGACTAGGTATAGTCTCTCTGTGTGGTTTGCTGTTTTTTCACTTGATACTACCAGTTACGTAAATGCCCAGTTTCGTCATGTTTTCCTTCTTGTAGAAGTGACAGCATTAGAGGTATTTTAGAACAAAAATTACCTTATCCCGCTTTACAGTAAAATCGTAGTCCACTCCAGAGGACAGCTGAACTACCTTCAAACACACTAGATGGAAGCACAGCACAAAACCAGTAGAGATAAATGTACTCCAAGTACACTTATCTGGGTACCTAGATGCGCCCAGAATTTCAGTAGGAGGTTAAAGTCTTCTTTAAATACACAAGCTGGAACAACGTGTGAGCCAGTCTCTACCAGATCCTCTCAGCTTCCACATGCATTGCCAATAGAAATTATGCACAATGATGCAGAAGATAAATGACAAACACTGCCCTGCAGATCAAAGAATATTTTGCCATAGGATCTATATAGCAAGAGTCTAATAAATTTAGTTTGCAAATATAGAGATTTTTTTCACAAAGATTACTCACAAGTATTGATACTCTTAGGAAAACCACTCTAGTGCGGCAATAAACAGGGTGTATCTCTCTCTCTTTGTACAGCAGTTACAATAACAATAAACTAGTGTCACTCTAGTATCATATCTCAATCTTATCAGATGTGCTGTAACCACAATTTAGTGAGCTGTAATCTCAACTCTCACTAATACCACTAGCAGTTAAAGTTGCAGGGCGAAGGGTAGCCACAGAAATCGTGGGACAACTGAGCAGAGCCCCGAGCGTGCTGCGAGATCAGGAGGCCGGGCGACCCGCTCAGCTCTGGGTGCTTGTTTTTGGCTTTTCTTTGACTCCTTTCAGTAAGGGGTGCTACCCGCTGGAGAGCGACGGGGTGGGGGGGCCGCAGGCTCAGTTGCCTACGTGCCTGAGCGCAGTGACGTTGCAGCGGAGCGGTTGCCGCTCAGAGCCCGGCACGTGCTGCGAGATCAGGAGGCGCCTTCGAGGCGCGAAGGGGAAAAAGAAATTGGAGAAGACAGTTGCAGTTGCCATAAGACACGGTGAGTACTCGCACAAAGGCCAGTAGAAAAACAGTGGGCAACCAAACAGAGGCCACACACAAGCACACGGATGTTCAGGCAGGTGGTTGCAGTGAGTGCTGGAGCCTGACACTCGAGGGCAGGTACAACACCTGTGTCAGGTGTGAGCAGATCAGAGACCTGATGGATATGGTGGCTGTGCTAAAAGAAGAGGTGGAAAGATTGAGAGCTATAAGAGACTGTGAAAGGGAAATTGACCATTTCCATAATGTAATATCTACAAAACCTGATCTAGGGTTGACTCTTAGTGGCTCAGGGGGTCCAATATCCTCCCTACAGCAAGTCTCTCAGCCTCCACGTAGTAACCCACAGAAGCAAGGTCAGTGGGAACAGGTGTCCACCCGACAGAACAAATGCAAATGGAGCAAGTGTGCTACATATTAAGAAGTTCACCACCTACAATGCACTTGCAGAATAGGTATGAGGCTCTGCAGGAGGAACAGGTCAGCAGCAAGGATGAGGACTCAAAAAGACTAGTAACTGCACCAAAGACAGGTAGCCTCAGGCCAGACATAAAGACCAATCCTGAAAAGAAACCTTGTAGGGTCATTGTTATAGGAGACTCCCTACTGAAGGGAACAGAGGGTCCAATATGCAGACCTAACCCATTCCATAGAGAGGTCTGCTGCCTCCCTGGTGCCCAGGTAGGGGACATTTTAGGTAAAACCCCCAACCTCATGAGTCCTACAGACTACTACCCACTTCTGGTCTTTCAACTGGGTAGTGATGATGCAACAATGAGAGGCCCACGATCAATTAAGAGAGATTTCAGGACCTTAGGGCAACTGCTAAAGGGATCAGGAGCTCAAGTTGTGTTTTCCTCTATCCCTCTAACATCAGCAATGGATGAGGGAATATTAGGAAGAGCCAGCAGCTCAATTCATGGCTACGGAACTGGTGTCATCAACAGGGGTTTGGATTCTACAATCACGGCTCCATATACAAGGCACCAGAGCTCCAAACAACAAATGGGATGCACTTGTCCCAGAGGGGGAAAAGGATCCTGGGGCAGGAATTGGCAAAGCTCACTGACAGGGCTTTAAACTGGGTTTGAAGGGGGAAGGGGTAAATAGTCTCCTGCTGGCTGGTGACAAACAGTGGGGCAGCTCACCAGTGGCAGAGGGATGGAGAGCCAATGAGGGCCCTCAACTTGCCCTGGGGCAAGCCTGGGATGATGCACCAGGACGGTCTGTGGAAATCAAGGGCAATTGGCACAAGAGGAGTACAGGGCCAGCCCAGCTGAATTGCCTCTATGCAAATGCACAGAGCCTGGGCAACAAACAGGATGAATTAAGGGCCACTGCGCTGCCATGACATCATGGCTCTTACTGAAACTTGGTGGGATGATTCCCACAACTGGAATGTAGGAATGTAGGGGTACAA
>VXBP01007878.1:1557708-1575582 GCA_013400115.1 Rhinopomastus cyanomelas
TGGTGGGATGATTCCCACAACTGGAATGTAGGGACAGATGGGTACAAGCTCCTTAGGAAGAATAAACAGGGAAGGAGAGGAGGAGGCATTGCCCTCTATACCAGTGAGCAGCTGGAATCAGTGGAGCTCCACCTGGGGCAGGATGATGAGCTGGTCGAGAGTGTATGGGTTAAAATTAAAGGGAAGACAAGGGAGGGGTGATTTTACTGTAGGGGTCTGCTACAGGCCACCTGACCAGCACAAGCAAGCAGATGAGGCCCTTCACAGGCAAATAGAAGTGGCTTCCAGGTCACAGGCCCTGGTCCTCATGGGGGATTTGGAGCTGGATGATCCTGTGGTCCCTTCTAACCCAGACTGACTGTATGACTTGGTCTGGGTGTTCCTGCTGTGGCAGGTGAATTGGACTAGATGATCTCTCGAGGTCCCTTCCAGTCCCTAATGATTCTATGATTCTATGAAGTGATTTACATTCAAACAGAAGAGGTTCACGTTCCAGTCTTAAGGGAAGCACAAATATACATGAGCAACAATTTCAAAATGATACTTTAGTATGACTAATGAAGTAAGATGCAAACAAAAAGATTTATAAATCCATTACAGATTGCACATGCAGTTTTCTTGCAGCATCTGTATCAAACAGAGAAATCCCAAAGTCACAACAATGACACTATCTTGGCTAAAAAGCAACTGAAAATCACAATCACGGGGAGGCTTTGGTTAGGAAAAGCTGTGTGTTTGGGACCAAACGGTAAGTTGACAGAGGGAAAGAATACTTGCTGACATGACAAAGTGTTTTTTGTCAACACTCTGGAATGTGTAGCATCACAGCTTGACAGCAAAAGCTCTGAGGGCCTTCATGAAAGCCAAAAGTAATAAAATATACTTACATGTACTCCCTGTGTGCAGAATGCACAGCAGCTGCGTTGCTGTAACGCCACAGAACTATAGCCGATGACAAAACATCCAGGGTAGCATCAAACTGAAAGAGAAACAAAGTCAATTGTTTTGTGGCCCGTTAAGTGTGCCCTACTAACAGCAACACATTTACTATCCATGCTGCACAGGCTCTAAGCAGCTTAAAATAAATTATCTTAATGAAAGCAGGATTTACATTTGTTAAATTGATCTTTACAGTTTTGCCATGTATTATTGCACAACGATACACTTCAGAGCTCAGGAAGTCAATTAAGGGATTAAAAACTCTTTATTTGTAATCCATCAGCTACAGAGAAGTTAAGAAAACCCACCACAATCTGCTGCTGTGGCACCACGAAGAGTTAGTATATTAATCTTATGCAAAGACTCTAAGAAACCAAAAGTGCTTGGAAGTGCCTGTCAAGCACTCCTTTTCCTGCAAAGTCACTTATTTTCTACAATCATAGGATGACTTAGGTTGGAAGGGATGTTAAAAGACTAACTAGTTCCAACTTGCCTTCTCATGGGCAGTGACACCTCTCACTAGATCAGGTTGCCCAGAGTTCCATCCAGCCTGGTCTTGATCACTTCCAGGGAAGGGCCATCCACAACTTCCCTGGGCAACCTGTTCTAGTACCTGAGTATCCTCACAGTGAGGAATTTCTCCTAAGATTCAAACTAAATCTAACCTCTTTTAGCTTCAAAACATAGTAAGGGTTTCAAACTAATCAAATTTTAACTTTTTTCAAAATCCCACTGTATCCAGGTTTCACATTATTCTATATTGTCAGCAAAATTACGAAGTTTGTGTTTTCAGTTAATAAAGACATGTCAGACAAGACCAAAACCCAGGCTTTTCCCTTGTAAGGACTTTGCTCCTTAAATCAAGCATTCCAAGGAGTCAATCTAAACTTGGAGTTTGAAAGGAAAAGACTAATTATTTTAAGTTAGTTATTTTATGTGTTGTTAAGAATGTTTTATCTGCCACTAATAAGGGAAGTTACAACTACTGGAGAGAAAATGTCATCCCAAATATGAGTTTTACCATAGACTTCAATAGGAAACACATGCAAACTTCAGAAAGTTAACTTCGAAATGGCTCAAGTTCAGCAGCAGAACTGATTAAGCTGAGACATTTTTGAAGAAGAAAACTGTATCTGATAGATAATATCTATCAGTTATGTGATGCGACTATCGCAAGTTTGCTGATGACACAAAGCTGGGAGGAGTGGCTGACATACCAGCAGGCTGTGCTGCCATTCAGTGGGACCTGGACAGCCTGGGGAGCTGGGCAGAGAGACATCTAATGAACTCTAACAAGGGCTGTGTATAGTCTTGCATCTGGGCAAGAAAAACCCCAGGTCCCAGTATAGGTTGGAAACTGACGTGCTGGAGAGCAGCGTAGGAGGAAAGGGACCTGGTGGACAGCAGGAAGACTATGAGCCAGCAATGTGCTTTTGCGGCCAAGAAGGCCAACAGCATCCTGGCGTGGATCAGAAAGGGACTGGTTAGCAGATCGACAGAGGTTCCCTCCCTCTCTACTCTGCCCTGGTGAGACCACATCTGGAATACTGTGTCCAGTTCTGGGCCCCTCAGTTCCAGAAGGATGTAGAGCTGCTGGAGGGAGTCCAGGGTAGAGCAGCAAGGATGATGAAGGAAGTGGAACACCTCCCTTATGAGGAAAGGCTGAGGGAGCTGTGTCTCTTTAGCTCGAAGAAGAGCAGACTGAGGGGTGACCTCATTAATGTCTATAAATATGTGAGGGGTGACTGTCAAGAGGATGGAGCCAGGCTCTTCTCAATGTCGTCTAGTGATAGGACAAGGGGCAATGGGTGTAAGCTGGAATACAGAACGTTCCACATAAATATGAGAAGGAGCTTCCTCATGGTGAGGGTGACAGAGCCTTGGAATGGACTGCCCAGGAGAGCTGTGAAGTTTCCTTGTCTGGAGACGTTTAAAACTCACCTGAATATGTTCCTGTATGACTAGATCTAGATGATCCTCCTGTGGCAGGGGCATTGGACTAGATGATCTTTCAAGGTCCTTTCCAATCTCTAATGTTCTGTGATTCTGTGAAATTATCTTTACTGTTTTTGTCAAAGTATGATTTCAACAGTATTTCTTCTAATCCACCATTGACTTTACACACCTTGCCATGAACTTACAAGTAAGAAAAAACACAGTATTTCATGCTCAGAGAAAGCCCATTTTAAATAAATGGTAGAGGATATTGAGATGGTTTCTCTACTTACAGCAAATCCAAAGGATGATGCACTGTATCTCATTACGGAGACAGCTACAGGAAAAAAAAAAATATTTAGAATCACTTTATATCACTTTTGTATCTTCCTGCTTCTGTTGTCCAAGAGATAAAAAACTAGTTTCAACACACAGGCTTAGTGCTACCCAGTTCCCAGTAGGACAACCTGACCAACACCTAAAGCTGTACAAGAAAATCCTTGTGCTGTAGGTTCCTCAAGAGATTATTTTTTTCTTCAGAACTGTGACTAGCGCATCATTCTACAGCAGTGTGATTGTAATTTCAGATGTAGTTTAAAGCAAAACTATTTTGAAAATATAATATCAAACTGAAAAAACATCACATCATCTCATTAGCTCCAGCTAAGTACAAAAGCCCATCTGAACTGCCCAACAGAAAAACATGCTGACCCGTAGGCACTTCTTGACTATCAGCTTCTTGACACGTAGCCAAGGCTAATTGACACAGCCTCAAGAAATGCCTCAGATCCCAATGGAAAAAGGATTGGCAATAAACATTTTGACCAGCTCTGATTTTGAACGCACACTGTCTCTAATAAATAAACTGCTTAAAAAAAATTTTAATGAACCAACGCTAACAGCTAGAAGAATATAATTTTACTCCATGCATCCTAATTCTATCATCTCACAGTTCACAGTTCTACAAGGTACTGTGCAAGGAAAAATACCTTTAACCCAGAGGAATGCCAGGGAAGAAGCAGAAAGAGGCCATCACCTGGAGATGGGACTTCGTGTTGCAACTCTCAGAGGCTAACAGCAACACCAAGGGTATTGTTAGGCTTTGAGCAGCTGTGGTCTTCCTGTGGTGGTTTGTAAACTTTTGAATGAGAAGCAGGACTAACCAAACCTGTGCTCTCTGAAAAAAACACATGGAAGACTACTTCCAATATGAACAGGGCTTGGAATAAAGCCTAAAAGGATTAATTTTCCTTTTCCTTTACAAAGACCTATCAGATAACTTACTAAGAAAAATACATTTTTGTGAAAAATACTTGAGCTAATAAAAAATGCAAAACAAAACAACTCATCAAGGACTTTGTCAATCTTACATTGACAAACACAATACCTAATTTTCAGTACTCCAGTATTCATTGTAACAGCTTGGCAGAAGCGCTGCTATGGTTTGATTGTTATTTTCAGTAACAAGAAGCTGCAGTCCTGTGGCACTTATGTGGATAAACAGATATTAAAATCTTGAAAACAATCACCCTTTTCTTATTGATCTGAGACCAAGCTGCAGCCATGACAATGCCAGATACCACTAAAGTTTGGATTTTATCATAATATTTGACCAAAACCCAAAGAAATGTCATCGAGTTCGTTTCCAGATTCCCATTTTCTCAAAATTGAAGAGTATCAACATACTTAGCACGAATTTATGTCTCTGTTAAAACATGTATCTCACACTTCATCACCTGGGTGAAAGGAAAAGCCATTTTTCTTGATCAGACTTTCCAGGTTACACTTAACAAACTGACGCTAGATTGCACTGATCCAGCTGCAAACGTGAACACTTCACTGAGTCACAATATATTACTTATCAAACTTTGATGCTTATGTCTTCTTGGGGGCATACGGTCTCAAAAGCTGCACAAGTTGCATGGAAAAAAAAAGGCCATTCACAGGTACACACCAGTTTGCAATGTCTGCAGTGTTCCTGTCATTACTGCTTTCATATGATGCAGTTCAAAGCCACACTTCTACTCCTACTTGTATTTCTAGCCTGCCTCTGTAGTGGAATTAGCTCCTCAGTTTTAAGTAAATTGCCAGCTTGTCTCCCCTCTCTAATGCTGACTTCAACGACATTAACTCAGTGGTTTTCTTAACAAAGAATAGATGGTTTCTGAAGGTGATGAAGTGCATGCAGAGAGCCACATCTCAAAAATGCTTTACGGGAGCATGAAACCTATCTTTATTTTTATATTCATAGCACTAACACACAATCTGTTTGGGCTGATAGATCTAAAACAGTAACAAAAAACAAGTATTAACTGACAGTGTAACAAGCCTGCTTAAACCGTTTTGCTCACTAGTGAATATGACTGGAAGAAAAACTTTCCAAGGACTGGTACGCTAAAATACTTGCGGTAGTAAAAGGGCATAATACTATTAGTAATGTTTTAGGCACTTGAAGATGTGTTCTTATGTTTATTTATTTACATACCCTTTTTTTAGAGGGGAAAAGCAACGCATTTGTCTTTCTTTGGGAGTCAGGTAACAACAGTAAAGAACCTTCACATCTGACTTAAGCAAATTAATGCTTCTAGCTGACCAGTACATTCATAAATCTCACCAGTAAGTCACCCCAGCTTAAATGGGATCTTTGTCCAAGAGTCTAAGTTCAACCGCAAAGGAATCATAGGATCATGATGACCTCCAAGACCATCAAGTCCAACCATCAACTCAATACCACCATGCCCAGTAAACCATGTTTTCAAGCTATTGCTATATTGGATTAGAGGGAATTAACCAATATAGTTTGCCACAGACTGGTTCCCATTTAAAGCACTGAAGCTGAAAGGACTTTTAAGGAAGTTCTTCTTAGCATCCAAGAATATGAGGCCCCTGGGTTCTTATGCCTCTGGATTACTGTCCTCCAGGAGCAATGTACAGTACTGCAAGAATGGACCATAATGCTCACCCTCCTTCTTCTCAACAGACATTTTCACTCATTCCCAGATGATACTCTAATGTAAAAAAACCCCAGTGGTTCCTCATCGCCAAAGTGAATCAGTACTATGGGGATAAACAAGCAGTGAGGAAAGACTGGAGAAGACAGCTTAAAAATCCTGTGGAGCACTGCATATATGTGATATGTATATACATATACATATACCTGCCATGATGATAGTGGAAGCCTTCTTTTAGCTCTTTTATTGGCTACATTGGACAGCTTTCTATTACCTATGCAGTAAAGCAGATAATACTAATGCGTTTTCCTGACATTTGTAAACAGAAGTCACAAGCAGTCAGAAACTAAAAATAGAGTCAGCACAGTCAGCCACAAATTTTCTGCTGCCTCTACCTGCACAGCAACATCCATTTGTGAAGTCTGCTCACTAAGAGGTCAGCTTTGGCTTTAACTCCTTCATCACCTTGCTGTAGAGGAACATACTCCATTTCCCATACATCTTATGCTCAACAAAGTAACAGTTTCATTCACTTCCATATGTCTTAGACAAATCATATGACTAGGGCCCTAACCTCATAAAATCACTCCAATTTAACACTTCAGCTACCTAGACTCTCACCAGTCTTTGCCATAATTAACCAATCTAAAACACGTTCCTCAAAATCCAGCACCCCACAGTGACTTTGGGCTTCTAATTCTCTTCTCTGCACTAGGAGAACATCCAGATGCCTTTTTACGCAGATATGGGAAGCAAGGAAAAGGACAGGAAATTAACTCTGTGACCAGTTCTCCAAACAGAAATCTCTAGGATGAGTCATAAATGTTATAAAACACCCCTCTTACCTACTCAGAGAAGGGTAAACTATTTTGGGGAAGATCCTTGAGATAGAACAGTCACTCCATCAATGTTTGCTTTGAAATTACATCTTTTAAAAGACACACCTGGTTGTTAGCACACAAAATACCATGGCTTCAAAGCACATGGCCTGCACTTAGCAGAAATCAAGCAGGCAATGTGAACATTGCTGAAAGCACTGGGTTTATTCTGTATGTTTATTATTGTGCATGTGTTTTGGGTTGCAGAGATATATGAGCAAGAGGATCTGGAAGTTGTGCTGTAATACAGTCTGTTGTCATTGCCCACTGATGGTAAAACATCAGAAACTAATGTCATAGTAAATATTTCAAAATAAACCCATTCCAAGTGGAGAAAACTATATGTGCCCAGTTCTGGGCTCCCTAGTTCAAGAGAGCAAAGTACTAGTGGAGAGAGTCCAGCAGAGCGCAACAACAATGGCCTGGGGCTTGAAGCATCTTTCTTAGGAGGAAACTCTGAGCTGGGACCGTTTAGCCTAGAGAAGAATGCGAGAAGTCCTGATCCACACCTATAAATATCTGAAGGGTGGCTGTAGGGAGGACGATACCAGACTGTTTTCCAGTTGTGCCCAGTGACCAGACATGGGGAAGTCGGCACAAGCTGGAACAGAACAGGTTCATTTAGAAATAAGGAAAAACTTTTTTACAGCATGAGTCACAAAGCCCTGGAACAGGCTGCCCAGAGATGTTGTGGACTCCCCTCTGGAGATAGTCAAATCCCATCTGGATCCAGCCCTGTGCAATGTGCTTTGGTTAGTCCTGCTTTGGCAGGGGGGTTGGAACTGATGATCTCTTGAGGTCCCTTCCAACCCTAATGATCATGTGATTCTGTGAAATGAGTAATAATTTCCAAAAATCCCTCAGAACAACTTAAGGCAAAGACCAGACATGACTGGTATCATTAACACTTGTGAGAACTCTACTGACCAGGACTATCAAGTATACATACACTTCCCCGGCACCTTCTCCCCTCCCCAAAATTCTAGTAGAGAAAAAGCAGCACAAAAGCTACAAATGGCTGCTAAACACCCAATACCTCAGCCATAAGTCAGTCAGACATCTGGGCAGAACCAGTACTTTCCATCAGTCCCATGTTCCTGCACTGAGATTTCTATCCCAAAATCACTGGTACACAGTCTTCAGCTCATTTTTCTCAGTTTATAACTGCATCAACATGGTAAAGACCCTTATTTCTGGGTAAAGTCATTGTAATGTTACCCATGTATCTACCAAGCATAAGTTTCAGGTAAATAAAACCTAGATCTGGATCTTGTTAGAATTTATGACTCATTTGTAAAAAAAAACCATAGGAGGAAAACCCGCCTGGATGCGTTCCTGTACAACTTGGTCTAGGTGATCCTGCTGTGGCCGGGGGATTGGACTAGATGATCTTTCAAGGTCCCTTCCAACCCCTAATGGTTCTATGATTCATTTTTCTGCCAGCCTGAAAGGAGTCGCAGTGTCTCTTGCAGAATGAACTATACCAGAGCACTAGAAGACTTCTGTCCCCGTGGAAAGCTCAGCTGTGGGATGTGACTCAGTGAATGGAGCTTTGAGGGAGCCAGACATCACATCCTCTGCTCTGCTCCTGATAAAGCTTTCCAGGAATAGCTTTATTTGCTTGTCTGTTACTCAGTTATTATTGTTTGTTTTCATCTATTGCAATGGTCAAAGCTTTAGCAGCTGCAAGATTCCATAACTATACTTACTTCAAGGAACAATAACGTTTGAAGATTTTCATAGAATCAGAGAATTATGTTGGTTGGAAGAGAACACAAAGTCCAACTGTTAACCTAGCACTGCCAGGTCACCACTAATCCATGTCTCTCAGCACCACATCTGCATGTCCTTAAAATCATTCCAGGGATGGGGACCCCACCACTGCCTTTCGAAGGAAGAAATGTTTCCCAATATACAAGCAAAACATCCTCTGGCACAACTTGAGGCCCTTTCCTCTTGTCCTGTTACTTGGAAGGAGAGACCAACACCCACCTCTCTACAGCCTCCTTTCTAGTAGTTGTGGAGAATGAGGTCTCTCCTGAGCTTTCTCTTTTTAGGCTGAACACCTCCAGCTGCCTCGAGTACTCCTCACAGGACTTGTGCTCTAGATGCTTTACTAGCTTTGTTACCCTTATTTAGATTTTCCTCACTTCTTATTACAGAAAAAATAGCATCTCAAGACTTTGTGCAGAAGTTTTCCTTTAAATTTAATCAAAGTCATTCCTTAGAGTTTGCTGCGATGTCACACTATTAACTTTGCTGACTTCAAGAGTTTCTGCATTAAATCCTTCATTTTTCAGTACTTTGATTTCAGAATTTCTAGGGTTTTTTATTGTTTTTGCAAATAATTACATACAAATTCTCCCCTGGTTCCCTCAGTTTACATGTTCTCTGACTGTGCTTGTCTTGTGGATGCATCAGTGCCTCACGGCAAAGGATGGGAGGACTTCCATGTCAGGGGTTAAATATTTGCAGTGTTTTCACATGGGTAGCATGAGTTTAGTTTTCCCAGACTGATTATTCATTACACGGTGGTGCTCACTAAGAGCTGCAGTCTCAAAGAACAGCAAAGCAGCCCAGTCCTAAAGCTTACCTAAGTCTCCTGACGCATTCAGTTTCATTTGTTCTCATGTTCCCATTTACTGCTGAAAGATCACCCGCACCTCCACCAGCATATCCCACAAATGAACAGAACAGACTGGGCAGCTGAGGACGACTGCACAATCCTGAGCTATGAAACAAACCTTCTACCAAACAACAAGGGTAAAAATTATTGAAGTATGAAAAAATTATCCATGTGGAGAAAACACTTAACAAGCTTTCTCTGCAAGACATGACAGTTCTCAAGAGCATACCAGTAATATAAAAAAACAAGCAGACACTGAATAATAGAAACACACACTCCCCAGGGGTAAATCTGATTTCACAAAAAGTAATGTCCGGGCTCTCTTTTAACAGCTGCTGAAGTATCTCCTATACAAGAAGCCCTCACCACCACCCTTCAGTGAGCATAACACTAAAAAATGGTCTGCCAAACATACCAGAGCAGTCCATTTTGTATGTCACTCTTTCCAGCAGAGTTAAAACATCAGAAAACATGTTTAGGAAGAGGTTTTTGTAAAACCAGGAGGCTGACAGCTCCAAGAAGCAATTTCCAGGGCTGCTCAGAAGTCCACACAGAGGGAACACTGCAGCATGTGCAGCAATGTGCAAAGCAGCACACTGTTTCGGGAGAGAGTAAGAGTCTTCCAGTTCAGCATCCCACTGCTTCACATACTCTTGTGCTTCCTTTCTCAGGTGCCAACCTTCTGTTTTCAAGCAAGATCATCTCAAAAAAAGAACACAAATAAATCAGAGAAAAGGAGGAATAGTATTTTTGTTTAGTGCTGGCTTTCCAGGGGGCAGGAACTTAGAAGGAGGCCCATATGTTACAGCTCCAGTTGAGATTTATCGGGATACAAAATGCAAACATACACCCTTAAAGAACAAGAATAAAAACACTTGAATGTCTATAACAGACATACAAGCTTTCCTCTCAGGTATGTGGTGCAAACTCTCTGCAAGTGAATACATGGGCGCATAGCTTAATCTGTTAAATTTCAATTGGGGTCACTTGAATCACCCAAAATAACTCAATGCAATGACATTCAAGCACATTGTTTTTTAATGAAATTATGTATTATTGATGCCTCAACTCCAAATATAACTGAAATGGTCTAGTGTTGCAAATGCCCAAAACTGCATATTTACCAGGGAGGTTTTTTACAGCTTTTATCTAGAGTCCACAGGCTTTGTAATTTCTAGCCTGAACCCAGTTTCCAGAACCAAAGGAAGCAGCTTGACTCTGGCCAGGGACAAGGAATGAGTGGTACCTTGGCTAAAAAACCCACAAACTACCAGAAATGTTGAATGACACCAGCACACTCAGCAGCTGTTTCTAAAGCCTGTGACCCAGGAGACTCTAAAGGCAAAATTTCTCCCATCTTTGGTGTTTTTCTGACTGGAGGCAAAGCTGGCAGAGAAGCATCCAGGTTCTACATATCATAATTAATTTATTCATGGGAGTTGGGCCGGTTGCTTTAAAGCACGTTTTACCTAAGTTAACAGAACAAGCCAGAAGAATGAGGTGAGGTTTCTAAGCGCTTATCTGATTTAACTAGATTTCTGAAACCTCCACAGAGATCCAGTGAACTCCTATTTTATACATTTGTCCCCAAACCTGTAACAGCTTGGACACAGGCTGAATTTCACCAGTCACTGAAGGTTTTGAATTAGTAGAAGACATTATTCTCAGGATCTGGTAAGTTCACGTGCCATGGTCACATTAGAAAGATGGAAGGTCCTTCAAAAAGGCAATAGAAGAATGATATCACATGGAAGCAACAGCTCAAATGTATTAAATCAGAGTTTACACACAGGTATTCAGGCTAACAGAAGCACAACCAATAATGAATATATTTATTCACCCTGCTGCACTATGTATTCAGGTCTATAAGAAAAAATCATTGCCAATTACCTTTTTTAGAAAACAAGCACATTTAAAACAACATCACCAGTGAGACCTCCATCTCCCCACCTGGAAAAGATTATTTCTCACCACTATAGTAAAGAGGCCTAGAAGTTGGATTCTTAAAAGGCAGGTATGCTTAATATTTTAGAAAAAGATATTTAAACTCAAGTTTGCCCAATTTAAATATATTAGAAAACTTCACATGCCTTCAGCATCTTTTAAAAATTTTTCCCTATTTTTATGCTCTTTCAAGATTAACTTGACTGTTAATTATGCTTTCAACAGCTGTGATGTATCAAGCACCAAGAGCATTAAAAAATATTAAAACAAATATTTAAAAAACAAAAAAGCAAGTCCAGTTTGAAAGTACTGAGAAAGGTAAATAATTGTTCGACATCATAAAATGTAACACTCTGAACATGAAGATTCTAATCACAGGCCTTATGGTGCATACAAACAATATTTCATTAGCTGACATTTCAGGTTCAAAATCCTCACACTGGCAGACAAACATAATGCAGCTTTTAAAAACAGAAATCAGACTGCAGCATGACGTCTGCTCCACAGACACTGGCTGGCTGAGGTGCAACATGGAAGATTCAGATCACGAGAGGATATAGTTCGCTTTTTTCTAGAAGTATTCCAATTATCCTGGACTTTAAATATAGATTTAAATAAGACAAAAATTTTATCTGTCTGTGGTTGAAGTCTACTCAAGTTGGATTCTTCCTCATGTTTAACTTTAGAGAAAAACACATTTTAGCCCTGTAAACATTTAAAACCAGTCCCCAGAAGCACCAGCTCAACCCTCACATTCCCACAGTATCTGTGAGAACGCTTTCTTAGGATCTGCTAGTCACAACAGAACACAGGTGAATCTTCTACTCATGAGCAAACACAGACCTGTCAGATGGTATTTTCACTGGAGTTACATGTGAACTTCAATACATAAATTTTTAGTCAAAGGCCTGTTTTTCCTAGAGTTTCAATTACAAGCAGCTCAACGGATGCAGCAATGAACTGCAAAATTTTTTATCTAACAGAGATGCCTACAGATAAATAGATAGTATAAATAGATATCTAACATAATAGAATGTTTTCCAAATAAATTAGACCTATTTTATCTTATTTAATACATTTTAACTTTTTCATTCAGTATGTGCGCAGAGTTTTAGTTTTAGTGGTGATTCTAGACATATATTTTTAATTATCTTTAAAAGTGGGCCAAAGTAGTATAGTAGTCTCCCTACTTCACAGAAAGTGGAGAACTCAAGATATTTGAAGATCAGGGATCCAGACTAAGTTCAATAGCCAAGACAAAGGAAATGGAAGAGAAAGTCAAATTTGTTTTAGAAAACAGCTAGCTCCAGGTAGCTGGCACAGTCTCACTCATCAGACTTTACTAAGAAGCTTTCAAGAAAAGTCCTGAACATTCCCCTTGTTTTGGGATTCCTATCTATAAGACAGAAGGAAAGTTATTCCACACTTCACGATGTTATACACAGGGAATATTATTTTACCATATGGAAGCATCTAGGAGTAATTCTGCAGAGTGACAGCAGGCACCATAAATATCTCAACTATCCCAATAAACTGCTCAGTATGATGATCTGCCTTTTATGATATTCCACATTCTTAAAGCACTGCCTTAACTTTTAGAAATGTAGACTCGACCTTATCAAAAATGATAACCCAATTAGAAATGATCTGCATGATCTTTATGGCATTTCTCACAGCTTAACATTTGTAAGTTATTCTATTTTTATGTTAGAAGTATTTCAGCAGACATGAAAATCAAAGCAGATTTCCTTTGATACAGAAATACAGCAGCACTTCAGAAGTGCACAAAAATCCCACTCGTATTGAAAATAGTTTTATGTTTTCCTTAGTACAATATAATTACAGTTACTGAAACGGAAGTGACTAGCAACCCCCACTGATGGGTTTATCACAAACTCATTTTTGTCCTGCTGAAACCTCTAGAGGACAAATGAGTGAGACCCATGTATGCAAAGGTGTCTATTTTAAGCACCTTTCATTTTAGATACCTCTGAAAGTTTCTTAATTTGGAACACACAAAAATGAGTCTGCACCAAGCTGTCATTTCGACACTCAATAATGAAGACATTCAAAATAATTATGAGAAACGGCTACTAAAACTACATTCGAACTCAGATAAGTGAGAATGAATAGACATGCTGAAACTTTATTTTACTAGTGTAACAATTTATACGTTAATTTTTTATTGTTCTATTTGCAAAAAACACACAAATGCAACAAAAAAAAAAACCTGTCAGAAGGAATGAAGGTGCAGGTGATTTAGAAATCTAACACTTCCACACTGGCTGGAGCCCATCTGTGACTGACCCTGGTTCAATGCATCCTAGGACAAGGAATGGCCACTCTAACCTGGAAGCTGGAGGGAACCGAGATGGTCTGACAGTAGATCTATCCCCTTCTGTGTATGTGGACCAGTGCCTGCCCAATCATTAATAGCACAACTGAGTTTCTCTAGTGCCAGTGGGAACAACAAGAGAGTTGAGTACAGTGATGCTGAGATTGGCAGGCTTTCCCTATCATATTTTTTTTAAAGCAATGAAAGTGGAGGATTATATTTATTTCTTCATGCATGGCTTTCCTGGATAGGCAAAAAATGAAACATGGTGTGTAAAAACAACACCAGAAGATATCCTCACTCGTTACACTTATCTTCATATGAAATGTTTGGTCTCTGAGCATTTTCAAGACCTTAGAATTATGAAAACTAGGGAAGATATGAACTGGAAAGCTTTGGTCCTTGAAAACTAATTAGTTAAATCCACGGACTTCTTTGTCATCCCTATCAATATCAGAGACAAGACACCTACCACAATACCCCATTTTTAATTAAATTGCAAATAAGCTGCTGCAGAACCAAAACAAGCTACAAAATACAACTGAGCAGCCTGGCAGCACACAGCACAGCATTACAGAGATTTTCTTTTTACAAAGTGAGATTAACAATGCAAACCATCCCAGACTCCTCAGAAAATTAGTCGAGAAACTTTAAAACCCAGATTTAAATACACATTAAAAAATAATTTCAATTTGAAGTGGCTTTTTTGGAGTAAAAGGTTTTCAATACTTTAGCTGACTGTGGCATTTGATCAGACTTCCCCAGTTGTAGACAAGCAGCCTGTGTCAGCAGGTAGGAGTCTGAAGGCCTCTTCTCAGAGAAGAGTATGTTGAGCATGGAGCACATCATGCTAAGGACACCTCCATATCTCAACTAAATCCTTCCATTTTATCATTCATTTTAACAACTGAAGAGTTTGATTCCTGCCACTTAACACCTTAAACTTCTAAAGCTCTCACAGGGACATTTCCGCGCTCTGAGACTGCAGTTTCAAAAAAGCAGAATCACTCGCACTCTGTAGGTTCAAGAATGTCAAGAATATTTGACAAAGTACTACAACTCAAACATGGAAGAATTACATTGGAATAAACTACTGTTTATTTTGGAACTGAGGATCAACTGGGAAAACTGCCACAACTTTACACAATGCATTCTAATGGTTAATTTTGCTGATAAGCCTGAGAAACTCCCAAATCATGATGGCAGTTTTGAATCAGCAAGTATTTAAATAATTTCACTTCAGTACTATCTTATCAACATGTATTTATATTTACTCTATTGTCAGATAGCTTGCATCAGTTTATCACCTAGATTCTTACACTTTAACTCAGTTCTGCAGCCAGATAACTGTAAAGCAAGAGGTGACAAAAAACGTTATCTCGGTTACTCAGTTAGCCTGATGGGCAGATTTTATGCCCTATTTCAGGTACATTGTAGCTCAGGTTCTGATCAGAGCAACTGACTTCCACCCAACTCAACAGGGCTCTGAGGGCCTAAAGAGGTTTGCTCACACGTTAAATATGAAATTAGGATCTAGTACGTACAAAGTCATTTATTTGAGTTCTCTATGCAGAGGGGAGATGATGTTTAAATGGCCTTAATGAAGGCCATTCTGTAAACTCAAAAGCGTACCTTAAGATAGCCACTCTCTACAGCTCTTTACAAGAACTATCCACTCTTCATTTTATTTCAGCATTGCCTTCAATGCAGGTATGTTGGTTCATTCTTGTATAATTTTAATCTCCTTCTATTATCAAACATACTTTAAAGCATGCAAGCCCAGATGATTCTTTCCTCGGGGGACATTTGCCAATGCTTTTTTTAACTAACATAACAGCTAAAAGATAGCAGACTCTTGCTTTACTTCTCATACAGCTTGTGCAATGCAAAACATCTTAAAAGTTCAAGCTGGATTATTAATGCTCCATATTAAAATACAGATCACCATCACCAAGCAATGACCGTTCACCCTTCTTACGCAAACTCAATTAAACATCCAAGTTCTGAACACCGGCAATTCTGCTAAAGAAATTTAAAGTTGGGAAGAAAAAAAGAAGTCATATTATCTTTATCTTTCTAGGCTGAAACATAAACAAACCTTCCAGGGAAAGAAATTACTGCCTGACAGCTCCCTGCTCATTTTAGTAAAGCCAGGCAGGAATTGCAAGCCCTTCAGATAAATCTCTTCCTCAGACAACATGCTAATCTAAACAATCTATTGCTAACGGCCACAATAAAACAGCCTGTCATCGATCCTACTGCAATACAGAGATGCTCTTCAAGCTAGGCTGACACTGACACACTGCCACACAAGCCAGCACTGCAGCCTGGCTTGGTACACAACTCCAGAGCAAACCCAAGATATTAAATTAGCTCTGGGCTCTGAGTCAATACGTAAAAATTACAGTGAAACGTGTATCTTAGTAACAAATTTCCTTTGTACTGTGCTTTATAATTAAACTTTGGTAGTAGCTTTCTAATGCACTACTTTTAAATAAACCTTATTGACAATAAATAAAGCTGATATTCCAACAAAAAATACTTAAACTGTTAGTTTTTTCACCCCAGTTGCACAGTGGACAAAACACAGCAGCAGAAAATTCTACCAATACCCAAGATCAGTTAGACTGTAAGAGCTTCCCTGAAGAAAGTGTTTTATTAGCAGGTCAAGGGAGGTGATTTTACCCCCCTACTCTGTCCCAGCGAGACCTCAGCTGGAGTACTGCATCCTGTTCTAGACTCCCCAAGGAAAGAAGGACATGGAACTGTCTGAGCATGTCCACAGGAGGGCACAGGGAAGATCAGAGGCTTGGAGCACCTCTCGTATGAAGAAAGGCTGAGAGAATTGTGACTGTCTAACCCGGAGAAGAGAAGGCACTTAGGGGACCTTATAGCAGCCTCTCAGTACCTGCAGGGGGCTACAGCAAGGCTGGAGAGAGACTTTGTACAAGAAAACTCTAGTTTAGGTAGTTTCAAACTAAAAGAGGGCAGGCTTAGATTAGATCTGTCGAAGAAATTTCTCACTGTGCGGGTTCTGAGGCACTGGAAGAGGTTGCCCAGGGAGATTGCACACGCAACACAACTCCTGGTGGCCCCGCTCTGCAGGACCAAGCTCCGTCCAGCGGGCGCTCCGGTAGCAGGGAGCTTCAGAGCGCTCCCCGAGTCTCCCTTCCCCAGCTTCAGGCGCCACTACGCTAGCTCAATGGGCCCCGGAGATAGGAGTCGGGGCCCCCGCACAGGCCTGCGAGGCACCCCCAGCCACACCATGGCTATGAGCCAGCAATGTGCTCTTGTAGCCAAGAGAGCCAACAGCATCTTTGGGTGGATCACAAGGGGGGTGGTTTGCAGACAGAGAGAGGTTCTTCTCCCCCTCTGCACTAGTGAGACCACATCTGGAGTATTGTGCCCAGTTCTGGGCCCCACAGTTAAAGGAGGACACAGAGCTGCTGGAGGTTGTCCAGCGCAGAGCAATGAGGATGATGGAGGAAGTGGAGCACCTCCCTTATGAGGAAAGGCTGAGGGAGCTGGGTGTCTTTAGCTTGGAGAGGAGGACACTGAGGGGTGACCTCATTAATGTCTATAAATGTGTGAAGGGTGGGTGTCAGGAGGATGGAACCAGGCTCTTCTCAATGTCATGTAATGATAGGACAAGGGGCAATGGGTGTAAGCTGGAACATAGAAGGTTCCACATAAATATCAGAAGGAACTTCTTCACAGTGAGGGTCACAGAGCACTGGAACAGGCTGCCCAGGGGAGTTGTGGAGTCTCCTTCACGGGAGACATTTCAAACCCACCTGAATATGTTCCTGTGTGACTGGATCTAAGTGATCCTGCTGTGACAGGGGGACTGGTCTAGATGATCTTTGGAGGTCCCTTGCAATCCCTAACGATTCTATGATTCTGTGATTGCAGTTGCCCCCTCTCTAACAGTGTTCAAGGCCAGGTTAGATGGGGCTCTGGGCAACCTGATCTAGTGAAAGGTGTCCCTGACTATAGCAGGGGGGTTGGAACTAGATAATCTCTGAGGTCTCTTATAACTTAAGTCATCATGTGTTTCTAAGGATGCAGAGTTCTAAAACTAAAAGGAAAAAGACATTNAAAGGAGGACACAGAGCTGCTGGAGGTTGTCCAGCGCAGAGCAATGAGGATGATGGAGGAAGTGGAGCACCTCCCTTATGAGGAAAGGCTGAGGGAGCTGGGTGTCTTTAGCTTGGAGAGGAGGACACTGAGGGGTGACCTCATTAATGTCTATAAATGTGTGAAGGG
>VXBP01007878.1:1575716-1602814 GCA_013400115.1 Rhinopomastus cyanomelas
GCCCTATGAGGAGAGGCTGAGGGAGCTGGGATTGTTTAGCCTTGAGAAGAGGAGGCTCAGGGGAGACCTTATTGCTGTCTACAACTACCTGAGGGGTGCTTGTGGCCAGGAGGAGGTTGCTCTCTTCTCTCAGGCAGCCAGCACCAGAACAAGAGGACACAGCCTCAAGCTGCGCCAGGGGAAATTTAGGCTTGAGGTGAGGAGAAAGTTCTTCACCGAGAGAGTCATTGGCCACTGGAATGGCCTGCCCAGGGAGGTGGTGGAGTCGCCAACTCTGGAGCTGTTCAAGGCATGATTGGACGTGGCACTTGGTGCCATGGTCTAGCCTTGAGCTCTGTGGTGACAGGTTGGACTTGATGATCTATGAGGTCTCTTCCAACCTTGATAATACTGTGATACTGTGATACCACACTACTTCATAGCTGTCCAATTTCAGAGTAATTTGCTTGACACATCTACTAATAATTCTGACCAAAGGAACAGAAAATTTCCAACCCTGTCTTCTCTATGAGATAAGCTTAATTAATTTGGACAAAAAACAGTCCAGGTAAGATCAGAAAAAAAATTGTAAGATGGGAAGATATTACAAAGTTCTACACTGCTATTTGCAGCACACAGTCAGATCAACTGAATTCAGACTGCAGCAATGATTTTTTTGTCTGTCATGCACAACTACTGCAAGGACAAAATTACTGAAAATTATTAGAAACATTTACAGGACAAAACTCTTTATGTCAAGAACTAAATATCTCTTCTAAAACACAACAGGCTTTTGTTGTTGTGGTTTTTGTATTTTTTTTTTAAAGGCTTATTACTACCATGAAACACCCTCAGAACTAAAAACAAAAGTCTGTGTTTCAGGGTATGTTTCAAGCAGAGCTGACAAGTACCTGACCTGCCATCAAAATGACTCCTCAATGCAAGACCCTAAGCACCAAAAATCCATTGAGTCATCTAAAACATCATGATGTAAATTTTCAAAAATAGAGCACAGTCCCTAAAAATCCAGTCTGAATTCTTCTGCCAGCAGCACTTCTGGAAATGGAGCTAACCTTAAAAGACTTGACACATCTTCAACAATTGTGCGACTAATGGTTTTTATCATTTTTTGTTGGCCATGATATACTTGATATACATGAAGAAATGAAAACATTTCTTCAGATTATTGAAAGCTTCAAAAGAAAAAACAGAAAACAACCACATTCTTAGATCCTCATCTACTCTGCCTTTCGAGATCAGCCAGTGTCTCGTCATTCTCTGGCTTCATGCACAAAGCAATTATACCTTTTTCTTCATTTGTGAATCACATTGAGAATACTTACTTATTTATAAAAGCAGAAACCTAGAATTACTAGCCCCTAAATGCTGTATATTTAAAATATCCAGTGGTCTGAATCCTGATGTTAGATTCTGAGATTAATTTGTCAGAACCAGTAGGGTTTTATAATGTCTGTGAGCTGTAGCTCTGCTATAGCATTTCATACCAGCCAAAGATGGCTTGCACATTGTTCTCACTGTGCCAGCCTTAGTGCTCCTTGGTGAGGAGAGGCTTTGAACTTTCTTGGCCAGTTGCACCAACACAGCACCAGCTTGATTCCCTCAATGACGCAAACACCACTGCCCCTAGTGATAACAGCTGCCTGCTAAAGATGTTCCTTCTGCAAAGCCTTGTAAGTCCAAGCAGATACTTCATATTCAATTACAGCTCTAATTATGTTAAATTATTCACTGCTTTCAGTGACATCTCAGCCTCCCTCAGGTAAGGCCCTTTTAAGTCTACACTTTATCACATTGTTTTCCCTGTATTGCTCTTATTCACAGAATCACAGGGATTGGAAGAGACTTCAAAAGATCATTTAGTCCAATTCCCCGACACACCAGGATCACCTAGACCAAGTCACACAGGAGCACATCCAGGTGGGTTTTAAATGTCTCCCGTGAAGGAGACTCCACAACCACCCTGGGCAGCCTGCTCCAGAATAAGTTCCTTCTGATATTTATATGGAACCTCCTCTGTTCCAGCTTACTCCCATTGCCCCTTGTCCTATCACTAGATGACATTGAGAAGAGCCTGGCTGCATCCTCCTGACACCCACCCTCACACATTTATAGACATTAATGAGGTCATCCCCCAGTCTCCTCCAAACTAAAGAGACCCACCTCCCTCAGCCTCTCTTCATAAGGAAGGTGCTCCACTTCCTTCATCATCCTCATTGCTCTACATTGGACACCCTCCAGCAGCTCCACATCTCTCTTGAACTGAGGGGCCCATCCCTGGAGGTGTTTAAGGAACAAGTGGATGCAGCACTTAGGGATATGGTCTAGTGGTTAGACACTAGGAGAAAAGGTTGGACTCGATGACCCTGGAGGTCCTTTCCAGCCATGATGATTCTATGATTCTATGTGGTCTCATTAGTGCAGAGTAGAGGGGGAGAAGAACCTCTCTCTGCCTGCTAACCACCCCCTTTCTGATCCACCCAAAGATGCTGTTGGCCCTATTGGCCACAACAGCACATTGCTGGCTCACGGTCTTCCTGCTGTCTACCAGGACCACCAGGTCTCTTTCTCCTACACTGTTCTCCAACAGGTCAGTCCCCAGCCTATACTGGTACCTGGGGTTGTTCTTGCCCAGATGCAAGACTCTACACTTACCCTTGTTAATTTCTCCCTGCCCAGCTCTCCAGACTGTCCAGGTCTCACACAGCCTGCTGGGGTGTCAGCAACACCACCCAGCTTTGTGTCATCAGCAAACTTGCACCCTACTCCCTCATGCAAGTCATTAATGAATAGATTGAATAGGACTGGTCCCAGCACCAACCCTTGGGGAACTCCACTACATACAGGCCTCCAAATAGATTGTCCCATTGACCACTACTCTCTGGCTTATATTCTGCAGCCAGTTCACGATCCAGTTCATCTCTTCTTTCTGCCTAGCGTTCAGAGCCACATCGCAATGCTTACGCATCACAGCAAACAGGAAAGAAACCGCAGTAAGTTTATTCAGTCACTTTAAGAGACGATCAAGAATAAAATCAGCAGTGTAAAACTAACATAAATGATCTGAAGTTTATGTGTGCAAGCAAAGAATTTAGACATCTCTGTTGCAGTAAGAAAGTCTAAAAAATATTTTCTCTTCACCCCACCAAGCAGGTCACCTCTCCAATCAGAAGCTATTACTGCAACATTCAAACAAGAAGACTTTACTACTATCTAATAATTTCACATGAGGAGAATACCTTGCTTTTGGCAAGTGGAAAGAGCAGATTGCTTTTTATTGGCTGGGTACAGAAAATTACTGAGAGATGCAAAGTACTATAAATTCATCTCACAGTGTATTTCATGGTTCCTTGATGCATATATGGGAGAATAAGAGTCCAGAGTCTCTGACTGTGTAAATTTACACCACGTTCTTCAGATATGCTTATGTATTTGTACTGCTTCATTATCCAGCCTTCATATAATTGACTGCGTTCGTAACACTCAGAACGACTTTACAAATCTCAGATTCTGAATACTGTGGTAAAAAAAAAAGTCTAAAAATTTCCATGTAAATTATTCTGATAACTTGATCCATGATAGTACTGGATAAAATAATTCTTAAAAGTGAAAACATCATTTTGTAAATATATTTTTCAACTGCTGTAAAGACAGTATCTTTACATGAGAACAAATTCTCAAATATATTAATAACTTCCTTTTGCATGCTATCTTCTACTAAAGCATAAAGCAAAGAAAAAGCAAGGGAAAGGAATAGCCAGGGAGAAAAGATTATTTCGGGCTGAGCTGAGGTTCCTTCAGGGTAGGATGTAGGAATGTTCTATCTGCCACTT
Source organism: Rhinopomastus cyanomelas (assembly GCA_013400115.1). Taxonomy (NCBI): domain Eukaryota; kingdom Metazoa; phylum Chordata; class Aves; order Bucerotiformes; family Rhinopomastidae; genus Rhinopomastus; species Rhinopomastus cyanomelas. The sequence continues at coordinate 1,579,547 of VXBP01007878.1, forward strand.
GAGACAGAAGCCATGAGACACACACACACAAAGTCTTGAAAGGGCTTTAGAACAATTCTGAACTTCCTTCTGCAGCAAGGTGTGTCGGTGTGTCATCTCTGTACACAAAGGAAGGTGATCATTCTGTGCAGAGATAGTGTATAGACAGTCCTACTAGTATTTGTAAAATGGATTTGCAGTAAGTTAAGGCAAATAAAACCAATGTGCCAGAACGCACTTGTGACACAGAAGCCAATCCTTATGCACATATTTATAGGCCAATATTTTCAAGGAAAATTAGTATTTCACTCTGGTACACTTAGCAACTTTTATAAATATATGACAGGAAAAGTAGAGTCATGTCTTAGGTAGATGACACCGTACACTGAGTTGTCAGTCACAAGACTGTACAAAAGATCCAAGACAGATCCTGGAGCACAGCTCTCCCAGCTATGTTATCCATAAGTCTGGTGTAGGAACTACCTCTTGGAATGGTGGTATATTTCCTATCAACATATATTCCAAACTGGTATAAACAAACACCACAGGGAACAGAGTGGAAGATCATTTAAAAATCTACATCATAAACTCTAAACACACAGAATGACAGAACATTACGGATTGGAAGTGATCTCAAAAGATCACCTAATCCAATCTCACTCATTTCCTTCAGGTGCATGATCTTCCCAGAAATATATAACAAAAGCATCTGCCCCTTTGTTTGGAATTTGCTTTTGTCATTAGCCATAAAAAAACCACACTGGAAGACTGTTTACCTGGACAGTAAAATACAGTAAAAAAAAAAACACCAGAAGCAATACTCATTTGATTTCACTATAAAGTGACATCAAAATCACAAAAATCATTTGATTTCACTATAAAGACAAGCCTCAGTTTGAATAGATCACATTTCAAACCCTATAGCTGAAATTAAGAGCAAGTTAGCCCCTCTCTCATCTCACAGTGATCAAGAACCAACCCAAGTCAGGGACCACATAGGTTATTTCTGTACAGAGATCTGATAGTGATAGTCTTGTGCACATTTATAGAACATTTTCATCAACATTAATTTAAAATATTTTCAGGATAGGAATCTCAATCAATAATGACTTTCTGAGGTATGTGTACTGGTAAACGATGGTTCAAACTAAGCCACTTCATTAATAACTGGGTAACTACTTCTGTGAAATTATTTTGCTGAAAACAAGGTGTTTTCTCAAAAGCAAAACGCACCCAGGGAGTAAACGTTGCTTATCAGGAATCAGTAAGTACATGTGATGCCAACAACTACAACTTCAAATAAAATTGAGTGACTTTTGTTGATGTTGTACATCACACAATGAAAATTATTTTCTCCATTGTTTCTGCCATTATTTTGTGTCATGGCTCAACATGCAACAGCGGTTATTTAATCCATAACTTTGATGTTTTTTACTAATTTCTGGAATTAAAGTTTGCAGCTTTATCCTGACACAAGGAAGGATTCTTCTACTGTGCGATAAATTCTTAGAACAGGTGTTGGTATTTGGGAATTCTAGTACTGAAGACAGACCAGATGTTTAATTTCCCAACAGTGGCCACAGACACCAGTCCTACAGAGAAAAGCAGAAACAACTAGAAGAACCTATGCATTAAAAAAATCAATACAACTTTATAAATACACAGTAAAACTGGATATTTAAAACTAGCTCAAATTTGATGAATGTGCCAGTCAGCTTCCCTTTATAGCTCAGATTCTACCTATCTAAAATGCACAGTCTTTATAATTTATTGATACAATTAGTCTGTCAGATTCAGACAGGAATCTGGAATAGCATTCAGCAATACGTAGATTCTCTTTCCTGTGCATTATGGAAAGGTTAAATATTTACTCTAACTTTGATTGTTTGCAGTTCTGGACCACTATTCTAGTCCCACTAGAATAGCTGGGCCTTTAACTCCGTGTGATGTTCAGATAAGCTGTCAGAAAAGCCATTCTACTGATGCTAATTTTTTTTTTCCATCTCTGTCTTGCAGCTGACCTGAGGTGGACGTACAGCATCTGCTTCCTTTCTGCACCACTTCCAATTTATACGGCTTCATACCGAAACAAAACACAGTTTCTACTGAAAAAAAGCTCACTGCAACACCACAGATTTTAACAAAGAACCTGAAATATTTAACTACCTTTATATGACTGTTGGAGAGAAACAAATTATTGCTGTTTATTCTAACTTGTCTTTCATTCAGGTCCCAACAAAATCAACGGAATTACTTCAACTGGTTGTAGTTTACACTGGAGCAGATCAACATGTAAATATGTACACATACATAAGTGGATTTTAACCTTTTCTAAACATGCATTAAAACCTACTAAAAGTGAATCTTTCTTCAAAGAAAATGTCTTATTTTTGAAGGTAATCTACTTTAAAAAAACTACTGCTTTTTCAATGTTATTTAAGCTCTATGTCCAAAACCAATGTTTCAGTAGTTTTTCCACAACTTGAGAACATTATCAATTCCTTGTAAAATAAATTTTAGAAAGAAATTCTAATCTATAATAAAAAACCTGTCATATTTATTATGGGTAAGGTACTGATTTGTCCTTAAACTTCAAAAGAAATTCTTAAGAATCCAACCTAGAAGTTTCATATAAAGGTTTAGCTTGGAAGGAAGCTTAAAAAAATCATCTTGTTCCAACTCCACTGCCACAGGTAAGGACACCTCTCGCTAGATCAGGTTGCCCAGAGCTCCTTCGAACCTCCAGAGCTCCATCCTGAACACTTCCACAGAGGGGACAAGTTTATTACGGCAAGAATAACTAAAATATCGTTGTATCAGTAAGGTTGGAAGAGGCCTCTGAGATCATCCAGTCTAATCATCAACCCAATGCCACCAAATACCCTTTATTTCTTAAAGAAACTCTTATATAGATGGAAGAACTACATGTAACTACCTTCTGTTTTACAACCAGACAGAAATGTTGGCTGAATACAGACACTTGTAATCAGCAAGAAAAACCCTGTTTACTGCTGTTACACAGGTTCATGCAGATTATTAAAAATGTTGTGAGAAAGAAATGTCTTCACAGCAAGTTCTGCAGAGATGAGCCGATTTTCTACATAATTTTATCAATTAATTTTACTTTAAAGTTCTCTAATTATTATATACGCTAATGTAATGTGTTCTTCTGATGTAAAACTTACGCAAACACGTATTCTTATTTTTCCTTTGCTTTCTCAAACTACTGCAGAATAAACACCATTCCCAAAGTGCTCAACATTGAAAGACACAGTATGAACAACTGACCAAAACCAATACCATAGCCCCTGCGTATTACTAAGAAATCTGAGAAACTGCAGTGAAGTATCACAAAGCATTCACATCAAATTAAAACAAATGCCAACTAGTCCTTTGTAAGCATCTTCCAACTAAAGAACATACCGGTTTAGCTAAGAAAAGCTAAATATGCTTCCATGTGGTCTTAGATATAGGAATTAACACACACACAGATTGGGATGAGAGAAAGTGAAGTGAACAAAACTGAGCTGTCAGATGTGGTCCTGTACTACATGTGTACAAAAACTAAACGGTGCTAGTCTGCGGGATAAACTGGAGGAAGCAGAGCTGGCCTAGAACATCAAAGATCAAACAAGAATAATCCCACTTATCAACAGCAAATCAGGTCCCAGTCTTCTGGCATCAACAGAAAGTTTCAGATGGGAAAAAGCAAAGGCACTTTTAGACAGGCTTAAAGCCTTCAAACTCAGCTCCCAAAGACAGCCACTCCTTCTCCTACCTAATACACTATCTGCTGCCCAAGGAAAATAAGAGAAGCAACATTCAGCTATTTAAGTTGCAGGTTCAGAACAACAGAGAAGGTGTTGGCTTCAGCTTGGGCCAGCCTAGGGACTTGCGCTTCATCCCTTTATGACACATCTTCAGCTGTTGCCATGCCAACACTGACATGTCCCCATGCTGTGAACTGCTCTTAGCTTAAATATTGTATAAATGAGCATAAATCTTTCATATATCTCATGCAGCTATTGTTTTTGTTTGAAATGGAGTAGTATTGCTCCTCTCAATTTTATTAGATAAGTAAATATTATACAGATCACTCATATAGTTACCGTTGAAAATTTTCAACCGCCCAACCAAGCATAGCATTAATGTATTCTATGAAAAGCAGTAAAGCAAGGCTCTGTATCTTGAATGCGGGAAAGGATGGCTTTCCACACATTTTCTGACCTGAAAAAAAATCAGGTGTTGGAAAATGAAACCTCCCTAAAAATTTTCCATGTAGAAACCTTAGCTAGCTCAAGTAAAAAAAAAATTTTGGTATTTTAAGTGAACATTTTGCATATATGTCCAATTAGTAGTTTCTTCTATTTTTCAACTCTTTTTGGATATTATTCATAAACATTGGCATTTTTCTCAGGGTAACAACCCAACTGTCTCTAGCTGGGTTACAAAGCGCAGACACGATGCCATGACTTCTCTCCATATTATTCTACACTTAAGAATCAGTAAAAAACCTTACAGACAGGTGCCATTATCACATGCATGGACACATTCATTCAATTCTACATTTATACAAGCATTTGAAATAAACAAATAAATAAGATCTTCCTGTTTTTCTATTTGATTTTAGAACAAATTTACAAACAGAATGGGCTGACTGTTCTGTTTCCTAAATAAAAAAAACCCACAGTATTTTCCATTGCAAAAACACATGAGGATGTTCACGTAGGTATTCGTAGGTATTATAATATAAAACTGACATTCTCTTTGTATGCTGTTACCACTTTACATCAGTCCTTTGATACTGGTTGGCTGTTTTAATAGGGTTGAGTGTCTTCTCAGGGATGGACCTATAATTTTGCAGACAAGGCTGAAAATTTCTATCCACATTGGTAGAAAACAAGGATGAATTTATTTAGGAATAAATGTAGATCATGGGATTGGGAGCACATGTAATCCACCAGACACTGTCAACATTAGGAACAGTGTGTTTCAACTACCCTAATAAATCCGTGTCTCTTTGCCCACAACAGAAATCATCTTTACGTGTGAGTTCACTATCCCATGCCTTTCTTTCTGAACAGAAAATATGGAGCCCTACAGACATCTCATAACATCTCTGTAGACTTTCTATCACTTATACACAGATATTCCAGAGTAAGATGACACTGGGAAGGTAATGCTTTTTTCATTTGCAAATACACTGCAAAGCTGTGATGACCTATAAGGGATTGCATTAAATATGATCAGACTTGTCTCTAATCACAGCCTGGTTTAGATGGATAGACAGACAGATGGACAGATGGATATTTGTGTGTCTGCTATAGCATTTAAATGAAGTTAATGAGTTCCCTCCAGAGCAAAGGCAAGTACTACAAACAGAGCTGCACAGCTCAAGGGATGTTCAGCAAATGTGTTCAATCAACACTTGCTCCTTCTGGAATAAAGAAGATGTGCCTCTGCATTAGATTTAGCCCTTGTCTACTGTTTGAACAGCAAGGCAGTCTCTGCCTATGCCACAGCATGATTTGCATTGAGGGGAAAAGGGCAGAGGGTTAGTCTAAAATTATATTGCAACACCCAATTTTCATCTAATGAGGATTATCTAATTTACATCTGAAAACCTGTACCTACTGCAAAAGTGCCTGTTACAAAAGAAGGCGTGTGTAGGGCTGGAGCTGTTGGTGAGAAGGCAGACTTCAATTTATTCTTCCAGGACTCTCATTATATATTAGCATACTAATAATTAGCACTGGCAAGGTTTTATTAAGCAAATTAATAAAATCTTGAGTCACATTATCACTAATAAGGATAATATTAAGTTAATTATAATTAAAGTTAATCGTACTTAGAAATATCAAGCTTGCAAGCGTGGCATCTGCTGGCACACGAGAGGGTGTGCTGCTTCAAAAGGTGATAGTGATAGGTAAGTCATTTATTCATAATATGCATTAAATAAAGGATTCTTATCAAAGTCATCAATAAATAAATGCCAAACAGAAGTCCTCATTCTGTAAACCTCCACAGAAATTGGCAATTTCAGCCATTTAAATTGGTAACATTACCCTAGTTCTCACAAGCATCTCACTCTTGTTATTTTAATAGATTATAGGTTAATTATGAGACAATTTGGAGTCTTGCTGACCTATTACTTTACCTCCCTGAAATCCATTAAGGAAAGATAACACTGGGCCATTGTTGCACATAGACACACAGGTTCTTTTCATCTCTAGAGCCAAGTTGTATCACTTCCATTTCCCATTAATTAGATAATCTTTCAGAGAATTATTTGCTAATTATCCTTGGTAGGATTTCAGCATATGAAATAATATACAGGGAAACAAAACCACAAAGAAAGACTTCTCTAAGAACCTGGCATACTATATGGAGTTCAGTATGGGAGTAAGCCACAGATGCTTGGGGATCCTTCAACCATGACATTCCTGGTATAACAACCTAGTTGTGTTACCTGCTCCTGAGCAACAAAACAGCAGGGTCCACTATACTTCAAAAGAAGATGTTTTTACTAAAAAGCATGTTTAAGCAAGTCCTTGACAGACTTGGAAACAGGCACAAAGAGTAAGTGTGATCATAGAACCATAAAATGGCCGGGGTTAGAAGAGACCTTAAAGATCAGGCAGTGACACCTTCACTAGATCAGGTTACTCAGGGCCCCCTCCAACCTGGCCTTGAACATTTCCAGGATGGGGCAGTGAAAAACTCCTTGGGCAACCTATTCCAGCATCTCACCATCCTCACAGGAAAGAATTTGTTCCTAATGTCTAATGTAAATCTCCCCTCTTCAAGTCTGTAACACCTTCCCCTAGGCCTCTCGCTAAACACTTGCATAAAAAGCCCTACCCCAACTTTCTTGTCTCCCTTCAGATACTGGAAATCACCTTGGAGCCTCCTCTTCTCCAACTGAGCAACCTCAACTTGCTCAGCCTATCCTGATAGGCAAGGTGCTGCAGCCCTCTGATCAGCTTTGGTTGCTCTCCTTCAGATACCTTCCAGGAACTCTGTGTCCTTCGTATGTTGGGGACTCCAGAACTGGACACAGTACTTCAGGCGGAGTCTCATTAGTGCGGGGTAGAGGGGCGGAATCACCTCCCCCAATAGACTGTCACTGCTTCTTTTGATGCAGCCCAGGACACAACTGGCTGTAACTTATCTATAAGTCTATATCAGACTTAATTCGAACCTAAGTGAATTCATGAACCTGAGTCACTCCCTTCTCTTAACATCAGGACGTGACAGGCTGTAAGTATCTCTCAAACTGCTACTCAGTTGACAAATTAGACATCTGTAACCAGAAAGGATGAAACAGGAAGAGAGAGCTGTCAGACTTACCCTACCAGTAGCAGTTTTATTCCTTCACCTCCTTCCAGTTAACCAAAACATGGCACAGAGTTTTGGCTGCTGCTGTCCTTCACTGTTCTGACTTGCAGCTGCCACATCCTCCTCCATTATTTTCAAGGCATAACAATGCAGGTTGGCTCCAGGACCTCCCACACCCAAGACCTGAGCAGTGATGTGCAGTCACATGACTTCATGCAACTGAGATAAGCAAAATGACACCTCAGCCAACTCTCCAGCAACCAGAAAAACAAAGGATCAATGCTGGCAGCTGCAGACTTCAGTCTGGTGTGCTGCCGAGTGAAGCGTTTGCAGCATGTCTGGCGGCAGCAGACACAGCCAAGAGTGTTTCAGTTCCAGCAGTGTGGAAGCATCCTGCCAGCAACTCTAGAGTGACAAAAACCTTAACAAAGACATCATCTAAGTTCATTAGCCTTCAATTACTTTCCAGATGTGAACTGTGGTCACTGAAGGCAAGGGAGCTATTCAGTGAAAGTCAGGCATTGCTAAGGGAGTTGTAGGACTTGGGTGCCTTAGAAGTACATTACAAATTTAAGACAAAACCAAAAAACAACCAATCAAAAACTGTTTGCATATGTCTATACATAAAAGGAGCATTTACTTCTTTTGTAGATTCAAAACAAAGGTAAAACTCCTTACCTAGAACAGAGTCATAAATACTTCCTACCCTATGTTTCTGTTGTAATGCACCGATGGCTGGAGTTACTGCAGGGTGAGTATACTCAAGAAGAGAAACACTTACTCTCTTGTAGTACTTGTACATAGCATTCCCTGGCTAAGGCAACAAGAACTATATTTTAGTTTGACATAAATAAATAAACGTATGAACTGCTCAACAAGAGCTGATGGCTTCCCAGTAAACACTTTCTTAGAGCACTTCAGAAATGTCTGGATTAAACGTGTCCTTCAGCACTACTGGTTCTTTCTAGAGGGACTGGCTTTTCTAAAGAAGTAAGGCACCTAATTTTGGAGTAAAAATAATGAAACAAAAGATAGTCCTGTCTTACAGTTTTTAAATTATTAAAGAAGTAATGACTGTTCTATGATTCTATGAGCCCCAAGTATTTCAGAACTCTATTTTATAATAATTCAAAGCTGTCTGAGTGGTTTGAAGTTCAGAATATCCTATCCCTGATTTTCAGTTGCCCAAACTCTAATTTTGACAAGCACTACAGCTGTTGCATCTTATTCTACAGAATGGGGTCTTATACAGACATCCTACAAAACACGTGAATCTCAGAGTAAAACTGCCTCCTGGTGCTCACAGCACTGACAGATTTTACTATTACATGGGCAATCCATTGCAGTTTCAGTTCTTTAGAGAACTGTAGCCATAGTCAGTACAGTTAAACACAGTCTATTAAAATAGGTAACAAGCACAGTAAGTCGCATTTAACACAACAGCCACTTGATACTCCTCTGCCAAAACAGCCTCAACAGATTCCCAATATCAAAAATCTGAATGAAAACTGAGAAAAAAAATAATGGACTTGGAATCATTCATCTTCACTGTAGGACCTTTACTGGTCAAGACATGGCAGCTGATGACAGCAGTAGGTAGCGTACTACAAAATGAAGATGAGATCTTGTCTCCCAAAGAGTGGAATTTGGAATGCCAAATTCCAACGGTACTTTTGAGTAATTCTTAGCCCTTCTGACTCAGTTTCTGAACTGTCAGTGAGGTGGGAGGTGTGAATTGAGGAAATGTTTTCATGAGTTTCCTCATTTAGCCATTTTTCCATAACATACATTGGCACCGAGCAGAGGGAGAAAGAAAAAGAAAAAAACCCACTCTGCAGACTGTTCACTGTTTTCTGAGTGAATTACTCAGCTTTTTAGCTACACCAACGCTTGCACCTCCCAGGGTTTCCAGAAATGCTGAAGACTGCAATTCCTACTTCTTAATAAGAAGAACCAAAGGCCATGGCCTTCGGTTTCTACAATCACATTTGCCAGTCTCTCATCATATAGATATCCACATGAAACCTATTAAACCTCAAGTTATTATTGAAAGGAAAAAACTGCCTGGAGACTAATGCAAAGAAGAATCTGCATGCATATATAATACCAATTATTCCTGTGTGACTTGGTCTAGGTGATCCTGCTGTGGTGGGGGGATTGGGCTAGATGATCTTTCGAGGTCCCTTCCAATCCCTAATGATTCTGTGATTTGTCATAGATCAAACTTCAGAAAGACTTAAGTATTTTGGAATAGATAGGAATTCCAGAGCAAGAAGGCAAAGATGTCTCTGACTATCACTTAAATCGGGAGTTGGCAGCCTGATCTGTGCAGTCCCATTTCCACTTCTGTTACCTCCTGATTCTGTGACTTCAGAGTAGGATACAAATTGTGAAACGTAAAGATCCCCGTAGGGCTCAATCTGCTTGGTAAGTTTTGCCCTGCTTTTATCAACTCATAATAAAGAGAAGAGGAAACATCCATCTATCTTTGAAAGACTTACTTGAAAGGGGACAAACCTTCAGTATTTCTTGTCTGAGAGAACAAAATGTCAGGACTCAGAAGTCCCCACTACAGGATCAGCTTGAGAAGGCAAATAGAAACAAAGGACATGAAGCTGCTGGGTGAAGGCATACGGAATAAGTGCACAGGGATTCAATTTTGTTCAGCAAAAGCCTTTTAACATGTGAGACACAAAGGCATGGAGGAACCTATTACTAAATCTAAATAGATTCATTTAAGTTCTGATGGTACAGCTTCTTTGAATGCTGCAACCGTTTCTTGGCCTATGTAGAACAAAAAGGTATTTGGGGAAAGGTCAGAGCTAGTTTTCAACAGTCAGATTTTGCAGGCTTTAACTGTTTCAGAGTTTCATTACTCCAAGAATATTAAGCATTACCAGAGGTGCCTGCCTGGATCAACCATGGCAAAATGGCCTTCAGAGCAGCTGCCAAGATACGGGTGCAAGTGTAAAAACTAGGTGTGAAAGAAACGCTCTAAGAAACTGTCTGCACAGTGTCCATCCAAAACTGACTAGGAAGACACAAAGAAACGTCTGAAACAAAGAACTGTAAACATTTGTAGTAACAACAGGGAAGCAGTGATGGAAACGGTATCCTGGTCTAGCACAGGCAGAAGTCACCCCACCAGCATCACAACCTCCACCTAGAAGCTACAGAACAGCTGCCCTGTCAGACCTTGTGAGGAGCCAGTACTGTTAAGCTGTGGCATGAAAGATGAGGTGCCACAGGCAGAGACCTTGCACACATATGACTTTGCAGGGTGCCCGTGGATGTAGGTTAGCAGATACCTAAAGTAAGAATACCAACAGCTCTAATTGGAAGGCCCAGCATATACCTAGAGAAGACGTGTTCTTATAACCCTTCTGTAACCCTCATTACAGAATTCGGGTGCACATATAACCTTGGGGGGGACTAGGCTTACTTCACAAAAGGATTTAGAAACTTGCTGTTGCATATAAATATTTAATTGTCTAAACTTGTGGTTTGTCCATTGCATTGCTGATATGGATCCTTAATGCACAATTTACTGGTTGCCAGTTAATTATATGTTATGAATATATCAATAAACCTCTTTGATATTTGTTTGACTTATTCTACATTAACTGAGTAGTCTGTCTGCAACTAGCACCAAAATAAAGTGCCACTGCAAGAAGAAACCTAAGAGTAATTTTTGCCTAAATAATCACCTGGATGTCCCCAAATAAAAAATTCCTTTGAGAGCCAAAATATGTGAAAGCTCCAGGGAAGACAGCATTTCCGGACAGAACTGCAGTGCTCCTGCAGTGCTCCATACACACCTAATCCAGGCTATCTCTGTATTGCTGCATGCCATATGCATACAAACTATTTACAGGCTGTTGTATTTCTCTGCTCCAATCATAGAGGTCTTTGCAATGGTCAGGCAAGACCTTACGCTCCTAACAAATGAAAACTAAGCTCTGTTGCAGTCACCCCTGAAAAAATGCTTTATAAGTACAATATGCCACCAAGAATCTTTGGGATCTCCTCAGCAGGAGACGATATTGCTGCGCATAGCGACAGCCATTATGCGCAGAGTCTGCAGGAGTGTTTTTTTGAAGGATCTGTGAGCCTATTACAGCTGATTTTATGTAAAAGATAACCAGAATGAAATTAGCAGGGAGCTAAAAAATGCAAAAACAAAAAAAAAATTCAAATAGATTTCACAAGTAATCCTTTCCAATGGGTCAAATTACTTGTTTTTTTCAAGCCTGCATTATGAGAGCAGTTTTCAGTTACAATGGTTTACTAATTGCCCATCTCCCCCACAAAACATTGACAAAACAAAGCCAAAAATAACAAACAGTAGAACACACAGCACTGGTTTCCCAAGGGACCCATACACATGTCGATGCATGGCTGCAAAATGAATAATTCAAAATCTTCCTATTTGAAAATGGTTTTTACATCACTAAGGTATAAAAACCCCTAGATTCATTAAGAAAGATTAACAGCAACAACTGCAAATTCTAAGATATCTTATTGTCGTTAGACTTAATGGTTAGAGAGTGAGTTTTATACAGGCAAGAGACAATGCTCTCCTGTCCATGCCCTGCATTTTCTGAATAAATCATCAAATAGCTTTTCTGTAAAATGTATTTTAATGACATTGATTGCTCGGGGTCACATTAAAAAGGCATCGTTTAAAATACCATTAGGGTAAACAGCTACATAAGAAGATAAAAGAGAACTTCAAATAAACAACAGCATATAATCTGTCAACCAGACAGCAGTATGCCATTTGGTGTCACACCACTGTTTGCTAAATCTGAGCAAATGAGGTACACACTACACAATTCTTAGGGATTCACTCGAGGTACAAACTACACGGGTCTTAGGGATTCACTCACTCTGATCTGAAAAAAGGAAACCTCTTTAGCAGAAGGGAGGAAAGGCAGCAGATCCTACAACAGCTACCTTCTCTTGTACTAGGGAATGACATGCCAGTTCTCTGCTCTTTGGAGACATCAGTATATGGTGACAACAAGTCCCACAGGGAACTTTAGTTATGCCAGGGCATTCAGACTTATGGCAAGTATGCTGAAACTCAAACAGGAATGGGATGGGGGGAAGACAGAGAAAATGCTCCAGGCTGCCATTGTTTGCAGTGTCCTAAATCCAATTAATTGTGTTGCTTGCAGTTCAAGCAGACCCCAGCAAAGCCATACAAAATTCTCTACTATATTCTGTCAGTTGAACATCAGCAAAAGATCTCCAATTACTAATTATTTTTTAAAGCAGAAAATGAGTTTTTGCTTTCAAAGGGCAGCGTCTCCCAAGGAAACCGCTCAAAGCACCAAATCATAAATTAAATACCTCCTGACCTCTCATAAGTGATCACTCTAACATTAAACAAGGTTACACGAGCCTCACGAAGATGACTGCAGTGACACATTCAAGTTTTGCATTTGTGGCTCCTGTGTTCCTCTGCAGAGCCTGCTAATGGTAGCAGGGCAATTCAATACACATGCATTACCCAGCATTATCCGTTAGCAAAAATACAAGGCTCAGCTATCAAAAAAAGTCTGATGGTTGTGCTCCTTAAACTGTATACTGACAGTCTGAGGGGCTCCTTATGCAACACCATCAGACTTTTTAAGGATTTTAATGTATTAAAAGAGCAAATACTGAAAAATACCTCAGGTTCTTCTTCATGCCAAATTGACTGATATCAGACATCAAAGTCCACAGCCTAAGTTTTCATTTGTAACTATTTCAGAAATAGTGCCCACATGATCAAGAACTTTCGTGTGTTCCTTTCTTCAAAGCAGAGCACTATTCTGTAAAAACTCAGACTCTTAGACATTGTCCCTTACTAAATTCTGAGGTTTGCTCAAAATATGTCTGAAGAACAGCATTGCCCTAACAGAACCTTGGGATTAAACTACAGTAATATTCCTTAAATATACAGAATGGATCAAACATCTCTTTCTGTGCACGTATGGGAAAATGCATGTCCAAGTGTTGACATGCACCTGCTCCTACACCTAAATAAAATGTGATCAACTCAACAGGTGCACTAAGATTCTTTTTCCTTTGAAGCTTCGAACCTCCTCCTTGGCAAGTGAGGTGATCAGTTCAACTGCCATGGCTTACAGCCAGCCACCCAGCTGAGAGATGAACTGCTATTTTAATAAGCGGATAGAATGGTGAAAGTCCAAAAATAGAAAATAAGCAGGAAAACAAAGAATTGATGCAAGGTAGCCTGAGCAGCAGGAAAGCACCACCTCCCATGTCATTTGCTGTTTCATTGCTCTTTTGGTACTGTTTGGCCAATAACAAAGTAAGCCCACAGGCCAATGCGTCTTGTAGCCACCGGTAAGACTATGCTGTATCGTGTTATAAATGACATTTCAAGAACACTGAATAATTTATGTATCAAGTATCACTTGTACTTCCAAATGCTAAGGCATCAGAAGGCTCTATTCCAGGATAGGAAATAATCACTGCATAAGTTGGAAGGAACTGTTCCTCTTAAGCAAAATATTAGCTACCAAAAATATAAGTGAGATTTTAAAGCTCCTCCAAATGTTTTCAACTTGCAAAATCAGAACTAGAAAAGCTCGTGCTATGAAGTCACTAGTGTGGCAAAGCACAAAGTCGTGTCAGTACTAGAATTTAATTGGTCCTAGAAGACCATATATAGATGATGGTAAAAATCTAGTGTTGGGAAACAAGCATGTAAAACACTTGGGCAAATTTAGAATTATCAAGTAACAGCACTGCATCTGGGAAACAAAACAGAATTTATTGTGGAGGAGAACATCATCATACTGCAGTCGGAGAAAAAACAAAGGTCTATGCTTGGATATACAGATTTTACACAGTGTCCAACCAGCATCAAGATTATAAAATATTCTTCAATAAGGAGCACTTTCTGCACTTGCACGTTAGATCCTCTAAGTCAAATATATCTGCAGCAAAGGCCACTTCACTTGGTGTGGAGGTCCACAGTAGGCCTTTCATTTAACACAAAAAACATTTCCTCTCTAATACAATTAGATGTTTTAAAGGATGAAATCATTTCATGAAATTTTCTAGCAGAAAGTCCTAAGCCAGACATTTGAGCGCTGATGACAGCAAGACACTTTTAAGTTTCTCTGTTATCTTCTCACAGAGTTTCACATCACTTTGGAAATTTCCAAGCAATTTGTTACTATAGGTCCGTGAACATCTGTTTTGTGGACACACACAGTTTTGGGGATAAAATACTACACAGTACTCTCAAAGGAGCCTCTATTTCTACATAAGCTTTTAACTTCCAGCACTGCCTTAACCAAACCCTTTCACATGAATGGTTCAGTGCATAATTACCATTTAATTATCAGATGAATAGAACAGACACCTCAAAGGTACTTCCTTTGATAGTCTCACGGTTTGAATAGCAACGCATCCTACCCAGCTGACTGTGACGTGTGAAAGCTGATGGTGTAGAACTCCACAGTGGTAGCACCTTCAGGTTCTGACACGAGCATAGTTTTAATCTATTCATTTATACAGCACACAGCTCGTTAAAATAGCTTGGTGTTTTGAGTTGGTATAAATTTAACTCATGGTGTAATTTTAAAATTACAATTTCCCACAGTAGATTGTGTCAAAACAGAGCTGTATAAGATTCCTTCTGAATGTTTGCACTAATAAAATAAACTTTCCATTGGAAATAATTTTGCTATTTTTTTCCTCTTTTCAAATGTCAGGGCACATATGGACTACTATTGAGCAAACTCAATTATATTTATTACTGGAAGCACCCACAAGAACAACTACCATCCTCTGCTTTCTTTCTGATAATTACAGGGATGCTACCCATGGAAAATCAACACATGCCCAGATCAGATGCTGACTACAGATACATATTTGGTAGAAATGTATTAATCTACTTCTCAACTATACAACAAGCTTTTCATCTTTGATTCTAGGTGAATGTGTCTCATCCAACATTTTGTGTTTCCCAGAGATACAGAAAGATGCCTCACAAACAGTTATTAAGCAATCTTTCTGTTAAAGCTCATAGGCTTCCTTCGTACTGAAATTCTGAATGCTTGCTGAGGACTCAGTCAAACTTCTCAGCTTCATAAACCTCAAAACCCAACTTCACAAAACCCTGTTAACACAGAGCACACCACAACAAAATTCATTGTTTTGGAATTCTGAGTTACCAACCCCCAGCACATAATGGGTCAGATTTTGAAAACAAGAAACCTGATGGAAAACCTGTGTACTGGCCTACAAACCCTCTTGAATTCATAGGTAAGTATCATTTTGGAAATAATACAAACTTCCTTACAAATTTAGAAAGAAAATATATTAAGTTGCAAGTCTCCTTCACTGGAGATGTTTAAAACCCACCTGGATGTGTTCCTGTGCGCCTTGATCTAGGTGATCCTGCTGTGGCAGGGGGATTGGACTAGATGATCTTTCAAGGTCCCTTCAAGTCCCTGATGATTCTATTATTCCTAGAACAACTCACCTTTAACAGTTTAAGAAAAACAGCATGGAATGCAAAGCTATCCACTGGAAGAGCATTTCAAAAGGTGACTTGAGATACTAAGAGTCAAAACAAAGCCTCCAAAATCAGTACTGAATTGATTCGTCTTCAGTGTAACCTTCCCAGTGGCACAGAAGAGTAAATGTGATTCGATTCACAGGCATTTAGTTGCTAGTGATAAATAATAAACCAAAACCATAGATATGAATCTCCAGTTTTGAAACATGATCAAGGCAACACCAGACTTAGTTCAAGGAAACAGCATTAAAAAAAAAAAAAGAGGGCCTCGTTAAAATTCCCTCGGAAGTGCACGGCAAGGTTACCACAGCCAGTCTTATTTAGGCCTGGTAACAGCCTGAGAACAGGCACCTGCCCCTGGCGTCAGTATTCTATGTATACATAACCTACACAGCAACCTTTCTGCTCAGGGTGGTAAAAATGGCATTAAAAAGTATCTTGAAAAGAAAAAACAACCAGCCACATCCAGCAAAAAGGAAAGTGAAGTGAAGGGAAAGGTAATAGGCAACTCCTGCAAGTTTTATAACTTCTAAAGCAGAACCTTAAAATATTAAGCAAGTAATTTAATTCTAACGGAACTTTTAGTCTAAAGGCTATTCCTTTTGATGAGAAAGATTTTTCCTTGTTTTTCAGAAGATTTATACTCTCTGAAAGTAAATAAATAAATGCATAAATAAATTTATAATGATCTCACAGGATAAATTATCCATTGATTTAAATTCTAACAACACACCACTTCTACCAGACATGACTTTGAATTAATATTCATCTTCCTTTAAAAATAAGTAGCACTACATCAGAAAAGTGAAATTTGGCCTTCACCCATTTTCGCCGTCTCTCCAGTTGGGAGAGAAGAGCAGAAGCAGCTACTTGTTTGCTCCTCCACAGCTTGAAGTGGAGGCAAACACAATGCCTGTCTCTCTTACAGCTGTCAATCTCTCACTCAACAAATGGCATTTAAGGTAACATTCCTTTCCAGAATAAGATTGCTTCTCCATCTCCAACCTCTCATTTTCAATTTCCAAACTCAGTTACAAAACAATTGCTTTCTCAAGTGCTTCTAGAAAACCTAATTTCATTTTTTGTAAGATGACAAGCTATTTAGTTGCTAGGCACTGAAAACCATTTAAATAAATGTCAACTGCTTTGAAGTCCAATACTTACAAGGCTGACCTAGCTCCAGCTAAGTCAATTAACCATGTAAACCACATCAGCAGAACAGGCCCATCTCATGTAACATGTGAAATATAACTATTTCTGCAGTGATCATGAAGAGAGGAAGTTGCTTAATATTTCTACTGCTATTATATAATTCATGTATCTTTCCATTTAAAGAAATTCTAGGGAACTTTTCTTATTTGAAAAAGAGTTTCATTTGATAGGTAAGAGTGAAACTGCATAAAGAAATCATGTCTGCAGGTTCTGTTGCTTTCATACCATCCACTAAAGCTAATTTTTGCCTTTCTTAAACCAAGCAAATGAAGAACGAAAGAAATTGTCAATTAATTTTAGACTTGCAAACTTGACAGTTGTTCAAAGCAGTTACTCCTGCTATTTTTGCTAATCTCAAAATCCAACACGCACTTTGTGCAGTGTTGTGAATCACTGTATTATTTTCTAAACCAGATCAGATTTAATTATCATTTCATAAAGCAGAGAGGTGTCACCACACTCTGAATTCTTTACCAATACCTGTGGCACTGGGCAAAGCGCTACAGGCAGGTACCACATAGGAGCGATTCAGGACCACAGCCTACATGAAATACAATACAGAGCACAGCAGCCCTTGATGACAAAAAGGTAAATGAAAAATTGAGAAGCTGTCAGTTGTTCATCACTGTCATCTTTCCACCTGTCAAGCAGACAAAAGTTTGTATGGAGTCAGAACACAATCACGCTTGCCACACCTCTGTACTGCTTTTGGCCACTGAAAATAGCACCCAGCAGTATTCTTGGGCTCAGGTTTTCAAACAGCTTTATTGAAATAGGTATGGGAGCATCAGGCATGTCCAGGCTACTCCTCAGTTTGTGACTAAAACTGTCTGCTAGTAAAACCTATAACCAAAGTGCTGCAATTTCCTTCTAGTGAATATTTCGACTCGTCAAGATATTGTACCTTGGAGTAGCTATTTTCACATGGGAAATAGAATAAATAGTACTATATAAAAATGCCTCCATCATGTCAGCACTTCAGAGGTGTCATCCTGACAGTAACCATGGTCTACATTTGTGCTGGTCCCCTCACTCAGCATCCTATACAACAGTTTGTCTGAATGGCTGCAGAGATAGGGCAGGAGCAGAGATAAAACAAGCTGTACAGCACTGTAGGCTGTCCCCTTAGCCTGTGAGCTGAGGGAACTTTCTACTGGACAGTGCTAATGGGGTTTAGTAAGTCACCTTTTCAGGAGCAGGAATCAAGGATTCTTTGCATTTAGTACTGGAAAAAGGCAACAGAAGGTGTAAAAACACATCCTTAGAAAGCAGTGCATGCACAGAACTGAAACATGATGCATCCTCCTGTGATTAGAAAATCACTTCTACTGTGCTCAGAAAGAAAAAGGGACTGGTTTTAGTATTCTCTATGCATAATAGTTATTAAGACTGTACAGCTATATTTTCAACAGTGGCTTCTTCTCTGGTTCTCACTGAACATGTCCTGTGATACTGTGTATATGTAAACATAGAATCATTAGGGCTTGGAAGGGACCTCGAAAAATCCTCTAGTCCAATCCCTCTGCCACAGCAGGATCCCATACATCAAGTAAGACCACATCTGGAGCATTGTATCCAGTTCTGAGCCCCTCAGTTCAAGAAGGACATGGAGCTGCTGGAGGGAGTCCAGGGTAGAGCCACAAAGATGATGAAGGAAGCGGAACACCTCCCTTATGGGGAAAGGCTGAGGGAGCTGTGTCTCTTTAGTTTGGAGAAGAGGAGACTGAGGGGTGACCTCATTAATGTCTATAAATATGTGAAGGATGGGTGTCAGGAGGATGGAGCCAGGCTCTTCTCAGTGCCATCTAGTGATAGGACAAGGGGCAATGGGTGTAAGCTGGAGCATAGGAGGTTCCACATCAATATGAGAAGGAACTTCTTCACAGTTCACTGGAACGGGCTGCCCAGGGGGGTTGTAGTGTCTCCTTCTCTACAGATGTTTAAAACCTGCCTGGATACGTTCCTGTATGTCTTCACAGAACATTAGGGATTGAAAGGACCTCAGAAGATCATCCAATCCAATCACCCTGCCACAGTATGATCACCTAGGCCAAGTTGCATAGGAACAAGTCCAGGTGGGTTTTAAATATCTCCAGAGAAGGAGACTCCGCAACCCCCCTGGGCAGCCTGTTCCTGTGCTCCGTCACCCTCACTGTGAGGAAGTTCCTGCTAATATTTGTGTGCAACCTCCTATGTTCCAGCTTACACCCACTGCCCCTTGTCCTATCATTACATGACATTGAGAAGAGCCTGGCTCCATCCTCATGGAACACTCCAATTTCAGTCTGAATTTGCTTTTACATTTCTTCAAACCCCTTTCTTCCAGACACTACAACACAATAGAATTGTTCTTGTACTAACATACAATCACTCTTTGCTCTAATCTTTTGTCCTTCCAGAAAACAAGGAGTGAAAATAAGCAATGTTTTTCTGAGTAGCCATTAGATTTCTCCTAAAACAAGAATGTGAACGGAAAGGCAGACACTGTTAAACTATAATTGAGGACATTTTTTAGTCTTCCACACAGCAAGATTAACAAATTATTAATGAATGGAAAATTGCATTCAAGTTATAGATTTCATCAGAGCAACCAAACATGGAAAACATTCCAAAAAGGCCTTAAAAGCCAAGTGAAATTATTTAAAGGCTAATAACAAATACTCCTTGGCAAGTTACATTCTGGACCTAAGAAGAAAAATCTTAGAACTCTTCACTGGGATCAGGGTTCTCACTATCCACGCACCAATAGAAATCCATACAATATTCTACACTGTATCAATGCTTAGTAACAGACAATCTTTCCTGATAATCTCAAAGCCTAAGATTGTGATCTTATTAGGGCTTATGAATGTGATGTGAATAATCTCAAAGAAAAAACCCTAACAATTACACCAGTCATTTACATTTCTAATTTCTGTTTCTAATTTGTAATTCTTTATCCCGAAATATAATTACTAGAACCAAGTGCAGCCTTCAAAATCCAAGCACAATCTGGTGACAGCAAAATCAAGCAATCTACCAGCACTAGAGCCTATAGTTTGCCTAAGGTAAAGCTGCAAGTTTTAAAAACCTTTTAAAAATTCTGGGCTTTACAAGGTAGTAAATGAAGCCTGGGTAGTGAATGAGCACATTGTCATGCTAACTCAGCTACAGGGACAGCACCTAGAGGCAAATGGACAGAGGAGACATTTGAGAAGTTACTGGTAACGTTTAAGAAGTTACTGATAACTTCTTAACAGTAGCAAGATATACAGAGCTTGATCGCTTCAGTGAAAAACCTACCTGTAAGGGCTCACTGGAAGTATCTTCACAATGGGAATGTCCTTTTTTGAAGCAAACTGAGGTTCTTTAGGTCTGCTGTGTCCCAACAGCTACAGTGCTAAGAGCAGAGTGCTTGGTTTCCTTTCATTTTGTGGCACTGATGTAACAGTGAATTGGAAAACTAATAAAATCTTTTATTTATTTTTTTTTTCTTCACAGTCCATGCACTTTTTTGTAAACTCAAATCTTCCCAGCTATTGACCTCACCCTGTGTCAAAGTGTTTCTATTGATCGCAGTGAAGATAATGAATACCAAGTATCTCCAAACAGAACCCCTTTGTCAACATCTTCTGGTGACACAGGATGTTGACTTTCCTTATCTTTACTTTTTCAGTATCACAAGACACATACCACAGCACATGAATGCAAAAATCAATTCTGATTGAAGTTATGCAAGTGAAATCAAGGCAGATACATTACTATGAGTAGAAGAGCTACACATCATCAGTAATGGGACTTATTTTACTAAATTCACTGCATCTTACCTAACCTTTTAGTGAAATCATTGTACATACACACAGAAAGTTAGAAAGTGGAAAACAGACTGTAAATGTTTAGGTTTAAAAGGCACTCTTGCACCTTTGTAATAATGTAATAACTCATATGCATTAAGATATAAGTAATAAATATGTATTGTATGTAATAACTAATAGTTCTTGCAGTTCCAGCTCCCTGCAAATTTGAGGCCCAGGCCACCATTCACTCCTAGAGATGGACACATTCAAACTGAAAATCAAATCTGCTCCTTTGCTGAATAAACTGCTGCATAACTCAGAAACTGCCTGTAAAGTGCAGGCAGCAATATCACTTCTTAGACTACAGTTAGCTGTGAAATGCATCACCTAGATGATAGTTAAATAGATTCACTACAAGCAAGGTTAGGTCCTTGTGTGTCCTCTACTTTTGATGAATAACCTATTTATACTTGCATGAGAAAATCTAGGGGAAAAAAGAAGACATAGTTGAGCACCACAAGCATCAGCAAACACAATTCGATTTCAGTGTTTCAAAAACTGACAGTCTAGGACACCCTCCTTCTGAATTAAATCAGTTTTGTGTCATTATCTGTCATAAGCAACCTTCCTCACTGTGCCAAGCAATAAAGGAACTGACTGTAGTGCACCAGACCACAAGCCTGGTTTTATAATCCTTACCCCTTAGCTGCCCCAACTCTGAGAGCTTACTTCATCTGAAACTGAGCCTGCATTTTTAGAAACACTGCACCCACGCAATATTCCATATTACATAGTACTTAGGAAGACACCACAGTGAGTGCTCTTGCTTTGAATCACAGCATCTGCATGTATATGTTTATACATTCACGTTAGATTTCCGAACCCATTCATTAGTCTTGAAGCTCCTTGCAACCCACTGTGGAATTCGGGTTTCCCAGGTTTGTTTTCCATCTCTTACATGGGACAGGATAACTAGCTATCATCTCCTTGTTTATAAAGTGGCATGCTGTCACTCAGTGAGGTTTACCTTGGATGATCCACTTAAAACATTTCCTTATGTGTTTAGCATAAACATAACTGGATTCCATCCCTCCTTTCCAACTGGAAGCATCTCTGCTTTCTTGAATTATGTAAGTGGCATGGAAATTCTTGTGTCCACCTACATTTTTAAGATCGTCACTAAATTAAAGCTGATTGTCCTCACCACATACCACAGTAAAACTAAGAATACCAAAATACTCTCATCTTTAAAAACACTCAAGACATCCGCCCATATGACAAACCCTAGGCTTTTCATCCATCCCCAGGACACTGAGCACTGCCACGGTACTCGACAGCAGTGAAGACACTAGGGCTGAAAAGCAGCTCTGTAAAGGAAGTCTGTTTCAAAGACCTGACAACCCCAACTTATGACACTCAAGACACCAAAATCTTCTCAGGACTGACCTGTAGAACCATCAGATTAACTGTTAGCACCTAATCCTCCATGCATAAGAAATTCAGTGTATGTCCTCCCTAATTTCCATCCACATCCTCAAATCCTTACTCTGCCATATGAGGCTGTAATAGCTATAAAGACTGGGCAAGACCACAATTCTGTCCTAACTCTTACTCAGGTAATCTACCTGAAGTTCATCTTCACACCATGGAAACATGTACCTTGCACACACTCAGTAACTGATGTGCATCTGATCATTAAAAAATGGGTATGATCAATCACTGTCTGTCTTAATTTTTAAACAAACTTAACTCAGTATCTGTGATGCTTTTTTACTTCATTTTAGATCAGTGCCATCTTTAGAAAACCTTTTTTCCTCTCTACTACAGAATTTTGCATATTATTTAGGCTTGCTTTTTTGTAAGAGCAAAATTTAGCAGGTTTTTTTTCTGCTCGGCAAACTGCATTGCAGCAGGAAGCCTATGCAGAAAATGCATAGAGTACGCAGCCAGAGCAACAAATCACCAACTCCAGCCAGCCTAAGTCTCTGCAGAACAGCATTTCTTTCACAGGGACTATGAGATGTTGGAGTTCAGGGCCTCATGTGGCAGGAACAGAATACCTAGCAGAATCACAACTTCAGGACTTCAGGAGGGTCAACTTTGGCCTTTTCAAGAAATCCCATGGGACACGGTACTGGCAGGTAAAGGAGCTCGGGGTAGCTGGTTAACATTCAAAGATGACTTCTTTGAAGCACCAAACAAGAGCATGCCAACAGGAAGTCATCAAGGAAGGGAACCAGAAGACCTGCATGGTTAAACAGGGAGCTGCTGAGCAAACTGAAGAGGAAGAAGAAAGTGTACAGGTCAGGGAAGGAGGGGATGGCCACTTGGGGTGATTATAATGCTCTGGTGAGAGAATGCAGAGATGCAACTAGGAAAGCCAAGGCCTCCTTGGAATTAAACCTTGCAAGAGAGGTC